>JABAJS010000102.1:0-33736 GCA_018221635.1 Tephrocybe sp. 10521TJB | reverse complement strand
AAGGCACACCCTCGAACCTACTCTGACTGAGCGGTAACTTGAGGGTCCCTTTGAAGAAACAAATTCTACAATAATTAACAAAGGCCACAGACAGAAGACATACTATGCTACACCTAGATATGGATAAGACCGCGTGCAGGTAGCTTACAAGTTGTTCCTACTAGTAATTAAGGAGTGTTTATTGTGGCTCAGGAAGAGGGTTCCAAAAATATTTATGAATGTCGAGTCTCGACGAGAAAATCGTTCAAGGCTAGAGCATTGCATCAGGAGATGTTTTCTTCAGCAATTATGTGGGTGACAATGAGGCCAGTGTCATGGGCTGGAGCCTGAATTAAACATAGGAGGGCTCGACAAGTTCATTCCTAATTCAGAACAACCCATGAGCGCAATCATTAAGGATAACACTGAAAGACAAGAATGCTAACCGGTTGGTAGATGAGGTCTTCACAATGCCGTCCTCGGAAATAGACTGGACCTCATCCCTGGCGAACAACTTGTTGAACTGCTCCTCGCTGAGGTTACCTTGCACGCAGCCGAGTCAGCACACAATCGAGGTGATTTGGGTCGAAAAGCATACCTGAAAACGCGTTGATGAAGTCCCATTCGCGGGATGAAGTGATGTTCTCGTCTTTCAGAAAGGTTTTCATATCGACGCCAGTTTTAAGCAGGACGATATGTCTGCCAGCGTGACTGCCACTCATGACAGCCTTTTCGACAACGACACGGGCGGCAGTAAAAGACTGTAAGCAGATAGAAACAACGAACAGAGCCGCAATAGAGAAGTGCATCCTAGGACTGTGCAAAACCGAGCTCAAGAGGCTGATGACAACTGATTAAAAGTGGAAGGGCTTACATTTATACCACTGGCAGGCTTGTGTATAATCGTTGAAGTGAATCACTAGGAGCAATGCATTCAGCTTCAATCGAAGAGAAAAATTACATTTGATTGCATTGAGCACCGGTAATGGGCAGCTATAGGCACAAAATGGTTCGAAAGGTCTCTCGCGCTCGACATCCATTTTTAGACGATCCAAACGACAGCTGGCTTCCAAGCTGGATGCAAGTGCCGCATATTTGCAGTCCCAGTGTTTCAAACAACCCTCGGCTCCAACGGAGTTGCCGCAATACGTTGGGAATGTATCTGTCGAGTTCTAACTCTATTCCGGAAGTTAATGAAGTCTACATGCGTCGAAATAGTTAATGACGAATGGAGCCTGAGGAATGAGAACGCGCACCAGCACATATACAACGACAATAAAAGACTATGTGACTAAGTGACAGGGCGTTGAACCTCCGTACCGGAATTCTATGAGAGCTCTCAATCAGAAAAAAAAAAGAAGTCCTAGACGCAAAAAGGAAAGCGGATAGGGAAAGAGGGAAAGGTGAAGGCAACGATTTATTTGGGGGATTGTAGCGAAGGCTACACCACAATTTGACTGGCATGCATTCAAGGCAGCTTGATAGGGTAAATCGACGAGAAGTGCACTTTATTCGCTTGCGATCGGACAACGTAGTGCCAATCGACCTGTTGGCTTATTACAATATTCATGTCATTTTGCTTTCCGGGTGAGGATGCAGAAGCATTGTACAGTAGGTTGAAACACTGGATGATGCGTGATACTGCCAGCGCTCAAGGCGATCGAGTTACGAGAGTGCGCCTTGCAGATGGCTTGTTGTTCCACAGTTCACATATGCATAGGCCCCTGGTCGATCAACCACTTTCAACATACGCGACGGTTGCGTGCACCAACAGCTTATCAGCGATGTTCGACGACCGTCGTTGCTGCTGCTGACCTCTGTTGACTCGTGCGCCGAACCCTCTAAAAATCGTCCCTGATCCCCTGCTGAACCAGAGTGACACAGAGCAGCAGCGAAACTGTAGATTAAGTTTAGGAACTAAAGGATGCTGGCGACAGCGGAGGGCGGGGGTGTAACTGTGGGTGTCGGTACACTGGTAGAAAACAGGATGGAGGGGGTATTGAGAAGCTCTATCTGAGTAGCCAATATCTGCGCTAGAAGAGCCGTCGTAGTTATAATATCGCCTGAATCGGCTGGGAGGAGCTTGTAGCTCTCGATGATAAAGGCCGTAACTGTAGCATGGAAAGACCAGCCTGAAATCGGGAGTCAAGTTGATCCTAGCAAGTTGACACGGAATGTACTGACGAAAATTAGTGCTATCCATGTTGTGATTTCAGGTTTCCGTCCCAATATCGTCATCCTGCTCTGCCTCCTTGACATAGAGACCAGAACTTCGGCGCTCGTCCATTGTAGATCCAATCTGTGAACAGGGCCTGAGATCAAGTTGAGGACATGTCCAGATGCGAAAGAGAAGGACAGACCTGCGCTCCTGGTGGCAAATCAATAAATGGAGGAATGGGCACTTCATATAGTATACCGTGTCAGGCCAGTTGACAGATTGGCGCCAACATGGCAAGCCTAACTTTGAGATGTACAACACGAAATCGCGTTGATCCTTAACAGGGGAATGAGAACGTTTAACGTTCAGGTCTAAACCATCACATCCATGCTCCTCCAGAACCTTCAAACGTACTCTTTGTATTTTGAACCACAAAGTTCCGGAGAAGTCGCAACATGGAATTTTGAGGGAAGATAGAGTATATCAATGTCAAAAGTATAGACGAACGCTTGGGAGAGCTGAAAGAGTCGGAGCAAGGGCAATATGCTAGTATCCGAATGTGAGATAGCGAAAGGGTAACAAAGGCTTGACTCACCGACAAAAACCGCTGGATTTTTCGACCTGGTACGATTTTATGTGTTGTGCGAATAAGTGACACGAGTTGTCGGATTCCAGTCCTCCTGCTCATCCCGTGATAGCCTCCCGAGAACTGCCATCGTCACCCTCAATTTTCCAACCAACCACTCATGCGTGTAATGCTGTACGAGGCGTAATAGAGCTTGGGTCGTTTTGTGGCAGAGATGGAGTTTGATCGCAGTCCAGAATGTCGTGCGTCATGGCGCTGTTACTTGAATGAACCAAACACGCGAGTGGAGGCTTGGAATAAGATAAAGGTGTGCGTGTCAACGGCTGAGCTTTAATGAACAGAGCCTGAAAAGAGGGCAATGGAGACTTATTGAAGGGAATGAACATGTCCCAAGGGCGTAATATCTTTCAAAAGGCGAAAGGCGGGTAGGTTCTTTGATCTACACGCGAACGGAGTAGCTCAATGGGCGCGGTGCTAATAAAGAAATGCACAGAGCGTTGATGCATTCGAGGAACCGAGTAGGCGTGCACGGCTTAGAGAGAGCATTAGGCGCCGCCGAGGAGATGGTGTGTGTTGCCCAATTGTCAAATGATGCCGACGAGGATGTCGCGTGGCTGCAAGAGAAATCTGAGTCTGAAATTATGTTCAGCGCGAACCTTTCAAGTTCCAAGTTCCAACCTGCCGTCTTTTAAATTTTAGCCTTGGCCAAGCTTGCAATTGTTTTACGCAGCTCAATTCGAACAATCCATTGACTATGCATCCAGTCAACTCTATAAACATTGGGAGTACTCCAATTGCAAGTGGGAATTCCTACAAGGCGTTTCACTGTCGACAGCGCTGGAAGGAAGGTCAATAAGGCGCCAACGTTTTAAGTTACATGTGAGTCGACCATCATTTTTGCATGTTCTATTCTTGACCATCGTGTAGAGCTGACGGAGGTCGATAGCTGGGCTCAACAAGTTTCTGGTCACAAGCTCGGGACGGTCTGACTCTCCCCCTTCTTCTCTACTTTGACACGCCGCCCCATCATCCTGACTCACCGTGGCTCGAATCAATCGCGATGGTGATACTATGATTGAAGGCGTTGACTCATTGTGAAGGATGGTCAGTCGAGTCATAAGCATTGATCTCAATGATGACAGAAGGAGGCGGGCGCGCTCGGGATGACTGAAAGGGTAATGATGGCGGTCTGGCGGGTCCGTCAAACACGATCACATTCCAGGCACGCGACAACGCGACTATCATGAGGTCAATATTTAAGGCTCATGCTCCACAATCCACATCTCATCTCCACTATGCTTCAGACCCCAGAAGCTGAAGCCTTCCTCAACCGTATCCTTGCCTTACCCAAAGGTCCCGGAGTTTCTCTGGACTCAGCCCTACAACCATCGCTTGATGACGAAGCTGAGTTGAGGAGGCTCTTTGCGACTGACAAGACCAACAAGAGGCTTGCCGACCCACTCATAGGGCTTGTTGATGTTTTTCATGCACCCAAAGACATCCGAACCACCAGGGCACGTGTAGTGAAGGACGAACAAGACTTGTCGAGCAAATATGTCATGCCTCTCCCAGAAGACAGCAGGAGGAAAGAAGGCACACCCAGCATGGTTGCTGATCTCGAGGAGTTTCAGAAGAATTGGACCGTCTTCACTGAAGGATCTCTGTCCCAGTTGCTTGACTGGAACAATGTCGTCGCAGCCGGAGGAGCCGTCCTCGCATGTCTGTCTCCATTGACAGATGCAACGAAGGAGTCCAAGCGATCGATCAGGAAATACTACCACTCTGTGGCCTACCCTACTTCAGATGTCGATCTTTTTCTATGGGGAATGGACATCGAACAGGTTAGTATCGATCTTCCATGTTGTCTTTGGATAGTGGTATTTATTACCTCAATCACAGGCCGAAAAGAAGATTATCCAAATATATGAAGCCGTGCGAGACTCAGTTCCCTGGGATGTAACCTGTGTTAGGACGAAGCACACGGTTTCGATTCACTGTGAGTACACTATCTTTGCTTATCGCTCTAATCTGACGTCTTACGCGGCTAGCTCAATATCCATACCGCTCTATACAAATCGTCTTGCGTCTATACAGCTCTCCGGCCGAGATATTAGCCGGATTCGATATCGACGCACCGTGTTGTCTCTATAACGGTCAGACATTGTCCGAGCCCCCATTTTCTACAAACTGACAATGCACAGGTCGACGAGTTCTCGCCAATCCACGAGCTATCGTTGCCATGATGCGGCAAGCCAACACAGTTGACATGACCAGAAGATCGCCGTCTTATGAAGTTAGGCTCTCCAAGTACTCTCGCCGTGCATTTGAGGTCCATATCTCGACGCTTCAGCGAGATGCCATTGACCCCACGGTACGCCATCATTTCCGCTTCATGTCCTTCCCTTTTTTTGAGGATTCCCTACATAGATCTACGAGCGTTCTATTGCCCGAATAGAGGGATTGGCGCGTCTTCTGGTATTGGAGAAGCTCACAGATTCTAATGTCCGACGCGACTTTCTTGAGTCGAGAAGGAACCTTCGTGGGAGGCCCAATCCACTCCACCAGTTCTTGAGGCGTAAGAGCAAATACATGGGCGACTTGAAGGCCGATACTTCCCTCACAGGGCTGGAGATGAACGACTATGATGTCGCAACACTTCATATTCCCTATGGCCCTGGATGGACAGCTCGAAGAATTGACAAACTCATCTATCAGACAGACTTGGGAATGAACTGTATGTATACTTTATCTGATCGATCGAAATGGCACCAAATTAAAACTTTGGGTTAGCTACATTCAATCCAAAGAATAAGGATCGACGTCTCCATCGCCATCCAGCTTTCTTTGGAACGATGGAAGAATGTATCGAGGACTGTTGCGAGGTATGCATTCGTTTTCCCCTTCTGTTCACCATAAACTCATGCCAGCTTGTGCAGCACTGTCCAGAGCCGATTGATGAAGACGAGCGTAAGTTACAAGAGGAAGAAGACGCAAACTACATCAGAGGACGAATTTCGTAAGTTGCATCACACTCTGAAGTTGAGATGGTGATCTTGACATTGCCGTCGCAGGTTTATTGAGGCTGATCCCGGCCGTCAAAGCCTATCGGGAAGCTTTAATCCTATCGATGTCGGCGAATGGAGCGCTCAGGTCTACGTTGGAGAAAATGAGAATTTCTTCGCTGCCATTGTTGCCGAAGACCGCGAAACCGTCACCGAGATGATCAAGAACGACTTCGACGTTAATCGCAGGGACCACGTCGGGCGTACAGCTCTTCATGTTGCCATCATCGCTCGTTCGGTGGACATCGCTTGCGATCTTATTGATGCTGGCGCCAGGATGACTGCGAGGCTCGTTGATGGGCGCAGTGCGTTGCATCTGGCGGCTCAGTACGATCTGCCTGTTGTCATTCGGAAGCTCTTTGAGAAGAGCAAGAGCAACAAGGAAGTGAGTTTGCTGGAGGAGAAGATGGATGTTGATCCACCAGTTGCACCCGAACGCCCGTCTTCGGAAGACGATTGGACGTCGGAAGACGACACATTCGGCGTTGTTGCGATGGAAACAGACCAGGAGAATGATGGAGACGATGAGGATGGTAGCGATATAGATATGGACAAGGGTGAGGACGAGGACAAAGGTTCAACTGAGGATCAGCCCAAAAAACACGAGGCTCAAGAGTTCCCCGAGGATACCACCGACCAACCCGACATCCTTGAAGTCAACGCAGCAGACTGGGATCTCGGGTTCACACCTCTCGCGCATGCGGTCCTATCCAGCTCTCTTGATAGCGTTGAAGAATTACTCAAGGAAGGCGCCGACGTAACTCTTGTCAATGTCACTCGCGATCAAGCGTTGCATCCTCTCACGTTGACAATACTGCGGGATGACAAGGATGAAGCAGCGAGGATTCTGAAGAGACTTATTTCTGCTGGTGCCTCAACGTCTACAGCTGATGAAAATCTACGAACCATCTTCCACAGAGCTGTCGCAGCTGACAACGTTGAACTCGTTTCAGCGATTCTGAAGCATGATCCCAACGCACAAAGCGTGCTCAACTTTCCGTCATTCGGTTATCAGGCAATTATCCATCCGATCGTCACCGCCATTGATAAGCGCCATTACTCAATGTTGGCCACTCTTCTTGCCCATGGCGCAAGTCTCACCTTCAATGAGGACAATATTAACGATGCCTTGCATTCATTGTCAGTTCTATCCTCCTCTTCTCTAATGTACCTCATAAATATGTTTACAGCTCTTCAAAAAAGGTCAATACCTTCTTTGGATATGGTTCTAATAATCCCTTCAGCACAGTCTTTTTCCCTCTTGAAACTGCCATCTCGAAATATGACGACGTTGCACAGTTGCTTCTTTCCCTCGACGTTGAGTTCAACATTGGCCTGCGCGATTCTCGGGGCTATGCCGATTCTTCGAGGCGAAGGACAATCCTTGACTGGGTACAATTTGGAATCGCGTCCCTCACAAAGACGATCGCCTCTCGGAAAGGGATTACGCCATCTGCCGTCGAAAAAGCCCCTGAAATGGACTGGAAGAAATTTTACGCTGATCTCATGAAAGAGAACGCTGCTTCTGACGTCGCTCAAATGGAACGTCAGAACGAAGAATATCAGCGCGAATGCGCCGCTCAAGAGTATCTTGTCGACATAGAGCGCCTTCTCTTGGCTAGAGGTGCAAAGTCTTGGGGAGAGATATATCCGGACGCTCCCTCAACTGCGCTGATAGAGGTCGCGGAGAATCACATAAGTGTCCAACCTCCAGAATCTCCTACTCAGTACCTGCTGCTCCATCCGCACTATTACAGGTCAGAACCCGTTGCTGTGACCTTCGTTGCCAGATACAACGAACTCTACGAAGCTTGCTTTGCGGGGGACAATGAGAAGATTGAACAATTGTGTCTGCCTAAAGGAGAAGCCGAAGGACAGATCGTTCCTCTCAATATTTTCGTTCAAATATCCCATAAATCGAATCCTTCTTCAATCACAGGTAGGTTTCGTGTGCTTTTTGTTTGGCATCCCCTTGATTATTACAAGGTCACACACCCCTTTTCGCTGCTGTCTGTGGACGCCAGTGGGCAACAGCTAAGCTTATAATGGCTATCGCCGTCGCCCAATACAACCCACCTCAGAATACAAACGAGTTCAGTACGAAAGGTGTTGTTTTATATGGTGATTCTTTCCCGCTCGAACTTGGCTTGATTGGATTATATTGACCTTTTCTCAGATGTTGATGACGACGGCTCAGAAGCTTCCGATGACTCAGATGTCACCGCTGCGCCTCCTGAAGAAGTTACGTTTTTCGACATTGCGAAGCGGCCTTCGTCGATTCAGACAGAAATTCACCCAAAGCGGATACTTCATGAGGCGAAGGTCACTTGGTCTGTCAAGGGCGCAGATGGAACATCCACCAATTTATCGGGAAATCTGCTGCATAAATCCATCCACGATGACGATTTAGAGGCTTTCGTGAATATTTTTTCCCTTTACACTGCATCCCCCGTCGCTATACCCTTGGATGACTCGATTCTCGAATCCATTGTGCGCAAGGACAGGGTTGAAATGCTGAACAACTATATTTCCAAAACCGGACGAGGTGTTGAGATCAAACTCGACCATGTTGACCCTATAGTGATGGCCATAAACGACAAGAACAAACTGTATCTCGGGCTGACTGTCCATGGCAAGAAACGTGCAGATTTAGCAAAGAAGAATGATCCAGACGCCGTACCAACTACTACCTCACATCCCCTGCTTTGGCTGGCTGCCAGATACGGTGCTAAATCGATTGTCGAATATCTTTCTGGAGACCGCCCCCTCGCTGCTTATCGTCATTACACCATGATGGGTGGTGACGACCGCGCATACAAAATGCGCCGCGTCAATAACCTCGAGAAGGTTCTCCCTGAGTGGCTTGGGTGGACAATCACCAACTTAGGCGATTCACCACTCATGGCGGCTCTCATGGGTCTTGACTTTGACCTCCTCAAGATGCTGTTCACGAAGAAGCCAAAGTTTATGGCTTCCTGTCTTCATGTATTGTGAGCAATCATCCAACCTCCATACGTTCTGTATTAACGCAAGATGCACAGGACCAAATTTACTGGACACAATGCAGTTTTGTTGGCCGCTGAGATAGGCTGTAAACCTGCGGTGATGGACTATCTACTTGCAAAGTCTGTGTCCCCTGCCATGAATGACTCTGTCCGTGGGTAAGCGGCATTTTCACTTGGACAGACACATTAACTAACAAGTCTTAATTGTAGGTGGAATGTGTATCATATCTTGTGCCGGAAGGGGCATTTTGATCTAACTGAGCACCTCCTCAAGAAGCTTCCACGTGACGTCAACGAGGCTCTGCTCATTCAACAATCAAAAGGACGTCTGAATACTGTACGTGATATGTTGTCATGGATCTCTTCAAATATGCCAATGGTGTTTCTTGCTATTAGCCTCTTCATTTAGCTGTTAAGACCGGCGCAAAAGGCATAGTCAGCTTATTAGTGGAATATACAAAAACTGCTCTGCTGATGCGCGATGTGGACGGATCGACCCCTCTCCATTGCGCTGTTAAACGTGAATACGCCGGGATTGCCCATGCTATTATTTCTGCTGCACCTTCCGAGGCCTTGTACATGGAAAATGGGGTCGGCGATACCCCGTTGGACATGGTTACGCTACAGCATACGCTCATGATCGCCCGGAGTTTCGTTAGCGAGCAGCATATAAACGCTTCTCAACTCTATGTCAATCATGTCTTTTGTCGCTCTCGTCGTGTTGACCTCAACGGCCTGGAAGCGGAACTTCAGAGACTTCGCCGCACGATCGAAGAGCTAGAGCGAGATGGGGAACTCGTTGAGGGTGCTCCACTCGCTGTGGAGCTTTCTCGATTTGCAGATCTGATGGAAGAAAAAGTGGTGGCGGAGCAAGCATTAGAAGATGCCAAGTCGGTGGCTGTTGAGAAGAATCCAAATCAGAGAGATGTTGAAGACACAGAACGTACTTTGGAAGTCGTGGCAATGGCAATGGTTGCAAAACCTGGCAGGAGGCAACTTGTTCACCTCATCGACGTCCAAAAATCGGTACAGACAAATTTGTCGAAGTTTGCCGGCCAGCAGCAGGCACGAGAGGCATTTGATGATGGCGAGGGATTGGGCGTGGAGGATGACGAGGAGAGCAAGCAACGCAATGAGAGCTTGGTGATGTCATGTATCTCTGAAGCCGTCAGAGCTGACTATCATTAACCTCATACGTAGCTTAGCGATTAGGACTCGACAATGATCATCATGTATCTTCCGTTTCCGATTCAGAATACGACTATTGCTGTAAAAACACTAGAGAAGGTTCATCAAATAAGAGGCATATTTCTCCCGAGCAGGCAGGCTGAAGGACCATGCCAGCGGGTGTGCGAGGCCCAGGGAAACTAAATAAATTCGGCTATGCTTCGCAAGCGATTGTCATGGCCTAGTAGACCCAAAAGTTTGAGCATCCACCATGTTGCCCAGTTGCCGATATAGCAGCATTCGGGGAGTAGACACGTTCAAGAGCTCAGCTCTGGCAGGGAGTGCGTTGAATTTGGCTAGAACACGGCTTATCCGTAGGGTAAGAACATGAAGAACTAAAGGAAAAATATAAACAGATAATGGTCAGTAAATAACGATCGTGGGGCCTAAGGCCTAAATACTAAAAAGACAACATAGGGGAAAGGACTGTGATAAGCAAGTAATCATGGTGGTATAAATTATATGGGAAGACTAAAACGGCGATGTTCCGAGTTAAAAATCCATCCAACAAATCAGTCCTCAGCTGGTTTGGGAGGAAGCGGCGGCGGTGGCGGGATCGAATGTTCGAAACCAGCTATGAAGGGAGAAAAGGGCTGCATGTCCAACGGAGGTGTGGCCCCGTTATGCATTTTCAGTGGGATGGGCTGCACAAGGGTATCGTCGGGTATCGTCCCGTTCATTGCAAACCTTGACACCCGGGCATCCTCCTCCTGCGTCTCCTGAATATACTCAACAGGAGGACGAGGCATGAGCGGCGGCGGCAGAGGAGGAGTAGATGTAGTCAAGGCTGCGCGGGAGGTGGGTCGCGATGGACCAACCCCGTTCTCTTGAGGTCGTTGCTGTTGCTGTTGCTGTTGCTGCTTAGCCCTAGCATCCTGAGCAGCGTACTGAGCACGTAGCAAAGCCTTTTCCTCCGCTGCTGTCAATATCCGTCCAGGCGAGGACGGCGTCGCTGGAGGAGGACGTGGGCCACGAGCAGTCGCTGACATAGAACGACTGTTAGTCGTGCTGACAGAGTTACTACGCGGTGCGGGTAAAGGAGTGGAATTGTTACGTGGTGGTGTTTGTGGAGAGGGGGTGTAGCCTGGTGTGGCATTCATCGCCAAGGCCTGAGCATCTTGAGCCTCGAACTTGCGACGTAGGGTCTCTTTCTCCGAGATAGCGTCGCTGATACCATTGAGAGGAGCTTGTTGAGAGAAAGGTGGTGGGGAGGCCTCTGCTGCCTTCTGGCGTGCTAACGCAGCGGCGTCCTGCTCCTCGTACGCTCGACGCAGCCGCTCTTTCTCGGAGAGATGAGAGGCAGGGATGAGGTTGGCAGGCATCTCAAACGGTGGAGGCAAATCACTCGCTTGGGCGGATGCAGGTGCAGGTGCAGACGATGAAGCACCTTTGGTATCGGGGTATAGAGACTCGTATGCAAGAGGTGCGCTGTTAGGCTGCAGGCTGCCTGCATCCTCTGCAGAGACAACGCCATTGTTCTGTACACGGTCCACAGCCTGCTTGGCCTCGTGGTATCTCCGGAGGGCGGCCTTTTCTTGTTCCGCGGTGAGATATTGTGGCACGGGAGCCTTTGGTGTAGGTTTCGGTAGCACCGCATTCGCTGACTGCTGTCGTGCTATGGCTTGGTTGCGAGCGGCCATCGCTTCGGAGTATAAATCCGCAGCGAGATTCTGCTTCTTGGCAAGAGGGGCCTTGCTCGTGGACGGCTGCCGTGACAGATCGACACCGCGTCCCCCATCAGAGTCGCTTCGTCCGTGCAATGAAGCCGGCGGTGAACTATCAAGCCCTTGGGCCTTCTTGAGTACTGCGGCCTGCGCTTTATTAAACAGTCGTGTTTTCTCCTCCTCGGCAGTCAGCCAGTTCTTAGGAGAGCTAGGAGCAGACTGGGCAGGCTGTTGGGGTGTCGTCTGAGGTGACGCAGTGCGCTGAGGGGGCTAGTCATGGGCTTAGCTCAAGGATGTCAGTGTAGACAGATGCAAGTATACATACGGGAGTTGTCATACTGGTGCCTCCATTCTGGGCCCTCTCCACCTTTGCTCTTGCAATCTCATACAGGCGCTGCTTCTCCTCCTCTGCCGTCAGCCAGGTGCGATTGCCTGTTGGAGGAGTGTTAGGATTAGAACCCAATCGCTGCCGGTTGTCCGCCTCAGGCTGCAGTTGCTGTGGCATCTCGGCCGGCATATTGGTTACAGTCAGCCTCTTCGCTGGACTGGGTGCATTGGCAGAAGCAGGCCTCCGTGAAGGAGATGTTGTATTCGATAAGGGTGCTGCAGGGCGACTAGCGAACTCGTCCACTGAGCTAGCAACGGAGTCTGTATGGCTGTGGGTTGTAGGCTTCGTGCTGAACCCATACCCAAGCTCGTCTGCTTTGGTGGATCCGTATTGGCCTGCACCTGGTTTGGTCGGAAGTGAACTGTAGGCACTGGTAGGGGAGTTGGATGCATAGCCGTCCTTAGACAAAGGAAGAGTGGCTGCGCGAGCTGGATCAATGCGTGTAACGGCTTGAGTAACAGGCTGGACGGGCACAAGAGAAAGACCTGGGGTCGGACCGATTCGCCTACAATGGAAGTTATTGTTAACTGTATCGTGTGGCCAGACATATGTACAGACTTGCCTGATAGCTTCCTGAGATACCACTCTTTGAGATAGAGATAGATAAGTCATCAATAAAATCCAATCAATACATGGACCACTAACCTTTGCCAGTTGGAAACAATTACAGGGAGGTCCATAACAATGGGCGTCAAGTTATCGATAATGGCCTTTACACTAAGAATGTACGTGATATCGATGTGTCTGGCTGAGTTAAGAGACGTCGTGGTATGGTTCGGCGAGATGACGCAAGTCAATTCTGCTCGATGCTCGTGGCCAGGATATAGGGCGCCGTTGATAGCAAGCTTGCTATCACAGATCGTCACGAGTTGTTCCTGTGGCTCAATGACTTTCCTTCCCTGCGTTCCTGGGCGGAATATCGTGATTTCCTTGAGGGTGAGCTCAAAACCGCGCAGGATGGTGTCCCTAAGAGTGTCAGACTTCAAAAGGGCAATGACAGAGATACGATCGCCCGGCCCATAACATGTCTGAGTGCGATCGACGATCAATGTTGCGCCGTCACGAATTATCTGTCGCGTCTCAGGCTGGCAGTAAACTGGCCATGAGGAGTGCAGATCGTGTTTGTCGATAATAATTGCGGTCTGAGTGGAAACGACAGCCGACTTTCTTTTGCGAAAGAACCCTCTGTGAAGTGGGTCAACGCGGCTATTCCGATACCAACACAACTCTGCAGCTCACTTTTTGCCTTTAGTACACAGACTCGCAACAAGTTCATACTGAATTCCCGCTGGTGGCGTCGAAATCTGTTCACGTTCAAAAACATATCACCGTTTGGAACATACCTCGATTGTCCAAAGCAAGACTCGGTGGCATGGACTCTGGTATACGGATTGAGAAGGGGAAATCGTGCTGCGATATAAATTAGCGCCAGAGGGCCAAAGGATGGATGTTGGTACTCACAGATCGCAATAGACTATACTCCTCACTCGATTGCCAGAGATTCACCGGACTAGGGCTGATAAAATCATAAAATGTGTTCGACATGCCACCACCAGGCAGTGTCTCCACCTTGCGCAATTCAATGCGCACCCACTTCGTCTTAACCCCCTGCGGCCCCGCCCTTACTTCCACAGACTGCAGACCAAATCATTCAATCCGTGTCCACCATGCCAGCAATGTTATCACATACACCCTTTACTGCGGCCTGCGGCCTGTCAGGACCACCGGGAGGAATGCCAGGATACCCTGGTTGAAACAAGGTTCAGCCCTGGTATCGTTGTCTCAATGTCACAGACTACTCACCATGGACAAAGCCAACATTCGGGGGAGGACGCAGGATCCTGAATTTTTAGAATATCAAGATGTGGTCAAAAGCAGTTAGATGTGAGAACTTACAGCTTCACCTGCGACATCGCCCAAGAGTGAAAGCAAAAAAGGACAAGGGAAAAGGAAAGAAAGATGGGAGCGCAACGTTGGCTGATGCAAGCCAGCGCCTTGGACGAGCGGCCAGACCGGAATCGTCTGCGAAATGTGTTGATGCGGCTGTGTCAGGTCCGTATACTCCCACCATCACTGATCATCATAATCTTTTTGCCTCCCACCAATTCCACACGATGAGTGGTTTGAAGATTACAGAATATTCTTGAAGTCAAGTCTCGCAAATATACCTTGGTGGCGCCGCCCTTTCAATCCGATCTCTGATTCGCGAACGGCACTCTGCCTTGTTGCCTATCCAATCTATCCAACTATCCATTGTTTTGCGTACTTGTTGACAAGCCTGACAGGTGCCTGTTGAACATGCAACGATCATATCTGCGCCGATTCTGATTTCAAACGTCTGTTGCTTGCCCAATGCGCTGATGAATTTCGAGCCAGCTCTGCCCACGTATCCATTCGCGGAACTCTAGGCTGCTCTCATTTGTGTGGTTCTGCCCCCCCTGAACCAGTCGGACCATACCGCACACCGCAGAATTTGGATCGGTTTCTCTGGGCACTAAAGATCCGATGTCCATCGAAACTCAAGTTGACTGGGTGCTCGTCACCAGAACCTCTCCGCGAATTAATTGCGACGCGGTCCCGCCTATCTCCGGTCAGCGTTTTCCCCCTCTTATACTTACTGTTTCCGAAGAAATACTCTGGGCCTTATCGCCACCTTCACACATGGTATTTTGGGATCTGTCAATATACATCGTCTGTTGTTGAAAGCCGCCGCCACACCCGAATTTGACGCAGATGATTGTTTATATCTCGTTGGTGCATCAGATCCGGGTATAGATATTTTCGACGTCTTTGAGCGAGATAGTCTTTTGACTGTGTCTTTTGACTCTGCCATTTTTTCATCACTACATACTACGATGGTTAGCATTGTTGTTCAAAACAAGACGCGCCTATGAATCAATATAGCATTACTCCTGCAGCAGCAGTGGACCGCCGTCAATATGTAGCGTCCAATTTTTAAACGCAGCATCAGGGACATTGAAGTCACACGATCACTTTACAGGCAGTGTCCAGGGTCAGTGTTGTCACCGCCTCATTCCTGCCCCTGCCCCAGAGATTAGATCAAAGTTCTTAGTTGGGTCAATTCAAGCTTCTGACTTGGGCAAGCGCCGACACGTGCGTCGTTTACAAGACCCATAAAGTTTGACGGATGCGCCCAGGATGAGGTCCCCTTATTTCTCATGCCACTGGACACGACGCTTTCACCCCTCACGTATTCTGGTCTTCAAATAACAGGTGGGTTGCTTGGCAGCAAGTACGACTGTTGGAACTGTGTTCGCGCTAATTTTCCATCACAGATGTCACGGTTGAACTACCGACAAGTTCAAGCAAATGGGTCCAGTCTCTGGACATTCAAATTGACGGCGAAAGTGTAAATGGCCGTTTGACACTAAAAGGAACTCTTGGAACGTCGCGAACAATGACGGTCACATTGGAACCACCTCGGTATGGGCCACGTTAATTATGCGCCTCATGTCGAAGAAACTGATCCATGTAACAGCATAGTGGTGCTATCTCTTCAGCTCACGGCCCACCTGCGCTATCGGAACATAGTCAAGCAACACTGGAGAAGCCAGGAAATTTCAGTGAACGTGCAGGAGCTCTTGGCCGTCAAAAGCACAATGGGGAAAACAGGTACGGTCCCGCACATTTCTAATCACATCGAACTGTAACTGATACAATTACATCATTTCGTTAGAATGGCGCG
The DNA here is from genome assembly GCA_018221635.1 of Tephrocybe sp. 10521TJB. Taxonomy (NCBI): domain Eukaryota; kingdom Fungi; phylum Basidiomycota; class Agaricomycetes; order Agaricales; family Lyophyllaceae; genus Tephrocybe; species Tephrocybe sp. 10521TJB. The sequence goes on along the minus strand of JABAJS010000102.1, from coordinate 17,961 downwards.
GGACCTTTGGGAAAGTGGTTGTTATTGTTGGCTTGACGACGCGTGTAGCACATGTGAGTCAAGGTTACAGTCTCAGAGAGAAAGTCCAGCGGACTGGTTCTGATGAATGTCCTTAGCCAATGGAACGGGCTGTGAGTGTGGGATCAACGAGCATTAGAAATGCGTCTATGGAACATGACGATGGACAACCCCTTACGCCTACCACGGAAAGCATTCTTCGTGACTGTCCTCGGTGAGTAGCAAGTTTGCAACTCCCAGATTCCCTCTTCACAGTTCTGCCCAGCTTCCGAATCCTAGTTATGGGAAAGGTACCGTGCTTCTCTTTCTCTGTCAGAGAGTATTATCTATAAGTTATCTCAACAGACGGGTGTAGGAAAATCTCGTCTGATCAATAAGACATTCGGAGTTGACGATGCAGTAAGCCGCAATAGCATCGTAAGAAAAGAGTGATCTAACATTTGCTCTATAAATTAGATTGTCTCCGATCGTGAGGCAGGCTTCGCTGACATCGACAAAGAAATCTTATCCAAGCAAAATCCTCACTTTATTCTTCACGATAGTAAAGGGTTCGAGCAAGGCGACGACGCCAATGTCAAAATAGTCCAGCGCTTCATCAACGAGCGGAGTAAGATGCCTCTCATCAAGGACAAATTGCACGCAGTGTGGTATGTATTATGCTGCGTGTCGTTTTCCTATGAACTAAACTGTTCATAGGCTATGTATAGATATACCAATAGCAGGCGGACGTCTACTAGAAACCGGCATCGAGCAATTTCTCAAGCTCAAGATTGAGGGAAAATTGGGCCACGGTAAGCTTCATTAGCTTCTAGTGACGGTTATGATCGGCTGAACTTTCTCAGTCCCCGTCATCGCTGTGTTTACTAAATATGATCTTTTGGTCGTTCACGAGGACCGGATGTTCAGACGGGCCGAACGGGCAGGAAAAACGAAGGAAGAAATCGCCACGTTGATTGCAGACAATGCGAACACGATACTCGAGGAAACTTGTGTAGAGCCATTTGATAAGTTTGTGGAGATGAAAGTGCCGCATGTCACTGTATCAGGTAAGGCGACAGGTATCTCCTTACAACCGCCCCCCAACGACTCGCACTTCCAGCGGAATATGGATATGAGGCCCGCTTGTCTGACCTGATACAAGTTACCTATGAGCGCGTCCGCGATTATTTTGTGGATGCTTCCGTTGTTTCTGCCATGGCTCAGCGAGTAAATCCACGCGTTAACATTCAGGCATCCATTGCGTGAGTATCTGTAATTCTGCTGCGTAGCTTTACTGAGCGTGGGTTATTCTCAGAGTCGGTCGGAGGAGTACGTTTGTAGCTGTCGGGGTTACTACCATACCTAACAGAACTTCCTCCAGAATATTGGGAGCGACTGGCAAACAGTGTCAACTTTCCTGGAAAGAAATTACAAGAGTGTCTCAACGTTATCCATACCGACATCATTGCGGTCTGGCAGCTTGACGATCCCAACGGTGTCAGTGGATTGTCTCTTATATGATTAGTGTTCTAACCTATTAATATTTCAGTATCTGTCTAGTAGTGATTTCAAGGCGCTTATGTCTAACATTGTCTCTAATGAGGGCGTGGAGGGCGAAAAAAAGTCAAAGATGGATCCTGGTAAAAGCTTGTACGTCCTTGATCACTCTCAAATCTAAATAAGTTTGACATTCGGGTACACAGGGTGGCCGGAATTTCAGTCGTTGCGGGGGTCGTGGGCATTGTTTCTGCTGTCTCGGGGCCTGTAGCCCCGATCGTGATTCCCATTGCTGCTTCCTTTGTTCTCGCGAAGTGGGCATATGACGTGTATCAGCAAACGTATGTTGTCTAAATATCATTCTTCTGACGTATTCTGACTTCGTATCTTCAGAACCGTCGTACTGCGACTTCTCATGACTTATATCATCGACCTTACTTTAATTCTGCAAAATATCTTCTGGCTTCAAGCACTCACTGGCTATGGGCGTCCTCTTTCACGGAGGATCATCAAAGCGGGAGCGCGCGCTTATTACGAATCCAATATAAAGCAAACGATATCCTTCAAAATCGATAAACACCTCAAGGGTGTTTCCTTTAATGTGGGTCCTGACACAACCATAAAGGCCATTGTGGAGTTGATCGATTTGTTCACTATCGATTCGGCGGAGATGTTGGAACAAAGAAGCAGCTTCTCGATTCCTGAAGAACAGGCCGGAGCTGACGAAGCATGGGAGGAGATTTGAACGCATCCTTAAGGCACTTGTGCGGACTCTTGAATATTGATCTCAGTACTTTATTTCCATCATTTCGTAATGTGCAGTAGTAAATAATTTATCCCAAAACTCCAATTTACATAAGAAGCTCCTCATGACCGATAGGTGCTAAATCACATTAGTCTTGAGCCAGCGGTTGTGATGTAGAGAGATCACATACTGAGACGATAACCAAAAATAATGTTGACGAGTTTCTCCTGTAGACTATGTCGCATTGCCGTTGCCTCTTGTAGTACAGCCTTAGGTGTAATTCGGAAGATAGACTGCAACGGAGGTCCCTTTGAACTTCGCAACGGGAATTCCAAGCCTTCAACAGCTGCCATTACATCTGGAAAATTTGTGGATTTGATGTAGGCCTCAAGAGCCGCCTCGATCGATTCCTTGAACGTCATACGATTGTTCTCTTGCTTCAAGAAAAAAGAGTGTTCTGCAACAATAGCGAGCGCTAAGGGATCAACCCATGTTAACCATATTCTTGAACTAAATTTGAGATATCTTACAGGCCCCAAGCTGAGCGATTTGATGACCGACAAGGGTTTCTACATTGTCTGTCTGGGGAAAAGTAAGTATCTCGACGAAATCCTGACAGATATATTTACTAGAGTTGCTAGCATCTCTTGTATGCTGTTCGAATCTCGGATTGCTTCAAGCTTTTTGAAATCAGTACCATTCGTGAGATAAGGAATTCAGGCTCACTCTCTGCGGAAAATATGAGACCTCAATTGAAATTGGCATCCATGTGGCAAAACGTACAAACTGGTACAGTTCAGGCTTGAGCAGGTGCCTAGAGGGAGTGGCGAAAGCAGACTTACATTCTGAATGATATGGGAAGTACATCTGCTTAGACAACAAAACGAAATCTTACTTGCTAAAGTTTGACGTCTGTGAGATTCTGAGAGCAACAGTAATTGTCAGGAGCTCACCCACTAACGAAGTTTCAGGAAGGGATAAGCATCTTGGACGGTGGGCGGACTTACAACCTAGTCACGCGGTGTGAATATAGCAGATCCTGTAAGAATAAGATTACTCACTTCCTGAATGATTATTTGACGTTAGTGCGATACTGATAATAATATAAACGACATACATCCTGTAGGCGAGTTAGGGCGAGTGTAGCCGGCACATGAAATGGAGGCCACTTACCCGCTGAAAAAAGAACTCGAAAATGGTAACATATGCTTCGTGAAGGAAAGCGACTCACTTGCTAATGGGATGCGCATGTGAAAATATGATCAGGTATATAATTTAGAATCGCTACCTTCTGATGTCCATCATCAGTAATGACGTTCAGCTCCTGCAGTGGAACAGACTTACCAACTAGACAACACATCAGACGAGGAATGATACAAAATTCATAAACGGTATGTACGTACCTCCTAGTCGTGAAAAGTTGCGAAAAATATGGGTCAGATCCAACAACATAAATGAATGTCGTTCCCTACCCTCTGGATAGTATTCGTCAGTGTTGTGAAATTATAAAGGGACAATATAACATGTACTTCCTAAAAACAAGGTTAGTATAGTCAGGTCAAAAAAGGACACCTCAGTTCGACTCACATCCTGGAAATTTTCATAGGTGCATTTATAATGTGTGATACGGGAATCACTTACCCTCTAGAAAGTGTTCGTCGGCAAGCTCACAGGAAAGTACTGTTAGAAAGACTTACAAGCTGGAAAATGTTCAGATGGCAAACCGAGAACAGAAAACATTACATACCAGCTAATATATGATGTGTCAGACAAACTAGCAAAGACTTCGATATTGACATCGACTTACTGTCTGTATTTATATAAGACACTAAGTTTCGAAATAGTAAGAAAACTTATCTCACCCGCTGAAAAGAATGTAAGGGTCGCCACTTAGGTTGTATTTTATACACTCACCAACTGGTAGGTAAATGGTAGTAGATGGCAATCAATGCAAGGCGAAGAGATGATTGTACTGGCACAACGCACCCGCTATGTAAGCCATGTTAGGAAGCATTACGAAGGTTCCACATGATAAACGCACCCGCTATACATAATTGTATGATAGTTCAAGAGAGAACAAATGCTTGATGAAAGGCATACCAGCTGGATTTCAGATGTCAGCCATTATATATAGCAGGTTGTCGAGCGACTTACATTCTATAATTCGTAGTTGTTTAGAGTCATTGTCACAGTCAAGTACTAAGAAACAAACCCTCTGTAGAAATTAGCTTAGTCAGTGACATGGGAAGGAAAGAGAAGACACACAGGCTAGATGTAACCGGATAGTTTGTCAGATAACCTCGAGATCTTTGGGAAAGAAAGGCAGACACACGTCCTAAATACCGTCGTATAAATGTCACAATAAACAGCCGTTACGTTGGAAGAACCCACCTCCTAAAAAGTCTTATTGTATCATTCCGAATCAACCGTAGCTCAGAAACCTTACCAACTGAGTGAAATCAACAAGATAGGATACGGCATATTGTACAACACGTGCTCACCTCCTGTGGTCGGTTGGTCTATATTATTGGGAACACTGTTTGCAACGAGGCAACTTACATCCTTGAGGTTGGTGAGACAGAGCACGAATTCAAAAAACAAGACAACAATTGCTTACATGCTGGAAAGTGACAAGCGTCTAGTTTGAGTTGGTTTGAAACTCTGAAGAATCCTCTTACTAGCTGAAAAAGACTAGATTAGGAGACATTGTAAAATTCAAAAAATTTAGATATACCATCTAGAAAGAAGTCATTCGGCGTTAGAGTGTGGATAATATCTTGTCCGGAGAACTTACATCCTGCAAGAGGTTTAGTTAATTCATGTTGACGGACTTTTCCACGAAGACAAGCCTACCTCCTAGTTATTCGTGACTCAGTGGAAGCACAGCAAGAGGATGTATCCACTCACATCCTAGGATAGATCAGCAATGCCTTTTACGCTGAGCAGAGGGTCACACACCTCCTTCGATGATCAATGTTGATCAAAGGATATATTATCTTGCACTAAGACTCACCCTCTGACGAACAACTGATCAGAAGCGATAGCTCGAAGATTGCAGAAACCTTACCAGCTTCGTAATTTAACGGCTCCTAATCAATTATGAGCGGGTATGTCGAAATGGAACAACTTACTAACTGAAGGGGGCAGACGATAAGTGTAAAGAGGCGAAAGGGGATGATAAAACACTTCTCACATCCTAAAAATACAGTATTATGAAGTGAGGGGTAGAATGCACTCGCTAATTCAACTTACGTCCTAACAAATTCGATTTAGATACGCCACGCGTTTCAGACACTGAAATCTCACTAAGATATGTGGATACCATCTCAGGATGATCGACTCTATTTCCTTTGCAGAAAGCTTGTTCGTCGATTCCATTCTCGTAAGGAGCTTCCTATATAATAAATGAGCAAGTACTACAAGGAAGCCAATAATTCTCGCGTTCACCCACCCAATAGCGTATGTCGTACACAGTTTCAAGCTCGCCTGCTGTGTAGCAACAAAAAGAAGCTGAAGGGTATCGTCATCGAGAGCGTCTGCGGTAACCTCTAGCAAATGGCTACAGTCAGCATCAGGTAAGTTCATATCTGTAGAAAGGACGGCCGGTAAGGTTGAATTCTTGATGAAGTATAGGAATTTGTCCCACCCCGAAGTGCCACATAATTCTTGGGTGGGTAACGAGAAGTAAAAATTGTGAGTTTCGGAACTAACTCCTCGAAAAGTTGCAGAGCACGAATGGGCGCTCGGTCAAAGGCGTCGTCGTGGCTGATGTCAGGTTCCTCTCGTTGCAGAGCACTGAACGCTTTGTCGTCAAGAGCATCGAGTTTGGTAAATAAGACGATGACAGGTACTGTGAGGAGTTATCAGAACTTGGTTGCAATAGTATTCGATAGACAAACCATGTCCAGTCCCACACTCGGAGAAAAAGATGTGTTCTGCCTTCGTCACGGGGCGATTGTCGTTCAGCGGGATGCAGTACCTATGAAAGACTAAGAATAAACTACTCATAAAAGAAGGCCAGTCAAGTACCATATAACATGCACACGATCCCTAAGTTTTCTTTTCCTTGCCCTTGCAGCGATAAATTCCTTGACATATTTCAATTCTGTAGAATTTCCGGCTTCGAAGCCACGAGAATCGTGGAAAATGAAACGAGGATTGCTCTTGAAAATCATCTCATTATTGATATCGTGGAGTCCCCGCTTCCACTAGTGTAAGCTAAAGAAAAGATCCAATACGACGAGAGCATACCTCTGCAGAGGGTCGGAGGAAAGAGAGATCGATCTAATACGCATCAACGACTTTGCCCACAATTATTCGTTCATATCGAACGCACCGGTCCCCCATCCTCGGCGTAGATTGCGGGCTCTTCTGCTGAGTTACAGACCTTCTTCAGAATAGTCGTTTTACCGGAGTTCGCTCTGCCAATGATCAGGACGCGGAAACGGCCAGCTCTCTTGCGAATTTTCGCCCCTTGCGCTGCACCGGCTGTGGACCTTCGTCTTTGTGGGCTCTTGATCATGGATGGCGTAGGATTGTTGGCACACGATACTTTCAATTACTTGAGGTTCAAGTTGGGGAAAGCTTGTATAAGGAATCAATCAGGATGAAAAAGCAACAAGTTGAAAGCAAATGAGCAGTCCATATGCAAGCTGGAGTTCAAGGCTCTGAAGTGACTATAAGGGTTGGACATTGGCGCTTGAAACTTGAAAGGGCTCCGAAGGAGAAGCTAACGGTGGCAGTTCGTGAACGTCTCAGTCTTAGTTGCCACTCGAAGTCATGTAGTCAGTCGTCAGTCGCATTTGTATGAGGCCGCCGCGCGCAGAGGCAAGAAGTGAACTTGTTGAAAGTTGTTGAAAGTTGTCGTCTCGGACTGTGTCCGGGCCGGATTACTTCTCTCCTATAAGCACGCGCGCTACTGTACAGGTCGTTTTTGCAAAAAATGTACATAGTAATTGCATACATTTCTTCGAAGCTATATGGCTCTAGATCTATATATATATATTAATCTGACATTTTTTTGTCCAGGCAGGTCTGTTCTCTGCCACGGTCAGGGCCTTCATCGTCGAACTTCAAGCTCCTTCAAGCCGACTCAGGAAAGGCTACGAACGCTCAGTGCTCCTCTCACGCAGATACTCGCCGCTCAGCATCGCTCGACACATCTACCATTCCATTTCCTACCCATGTCTCAGCTTCACCGACATTCAAACCTATTGTGTCCTCCATCACAACCAATATATTTCAGCCTGACATGCAGTCTCGTTCTCGCACTATGCGTCAGGAGATCCACACCCACCTCCCACGTCCTCCTGAACAGTCCCTCGAGCTCCCGTTATAGGTCCCCTCCCCGTACCTCCATCCCTCGAGCTCCAGTATTATGCCCCAGGTCCTATTTCGATTCTGGAAGCCGCCTGGTTCCTCAAACGTAGCGACATTCCGCCCCCTCTCGCGCCTATTGCGCCCCATGCCCCGTTCGCCGCGGCCTCTGCCTTGCGCAGCACGGGCATTACCACGCCTTCCTCCACCAGCGGGGTTCGTAAGGGATGCGGAGGCATGGTTAGGCGCAGAGGAAACGCACAGATCCCCGATGACACGCGTTACGTCTTGAGTGAGGATACGGCCGTGTGGGTCGGGTTGGGTGCGCCGGCGGTACGCTGCTGGTGTTAGACAAATTGTTAAGGGAGTGTATGGGTTCTTGTTGGGAAGGGGGAGGCGGGGGCGGGTGCCTTTGCTATTGTTGAACTAGAGCCAGGACACTGCGTTCGGGGGTGGGCTGCCTACAGATATTGAATGATGGTTAGTCTATCTCAGTCGGTAAGGGAAATGGGGAAGGGACGTACGAGGACAGAAGGGACATCATGGACGATACTGTGTGGGTCGGCTCGTCCACCGCGAGGTCTCTGAGTTGTGGTATTGGTACGGCTCTTGGACCGGGGAAATGAATTCGGTTTGGAGTCTGTATAGCAGCAGAAGCATCAGAATGATACTGACTTTCAACGTGCATCCAAGAGAGGGCAGACACTGACCGCCGTATTTGTGTTCCCATTGAGTGTACTGCGGTGAGAGGTTAGTTGGGCTACCTGTAGAAAGAGGGAATACTCACTATTAGAAAGCTGAATCGTCGACGCAGCTAGGTCAATGCCTGCCAGGATACCCCGGTAACGGACATCGGAAGGGAAATTGGTGTTCTGCAGGTGCATTTTGTTGTTAGTTTGCCATCCTAAGCTACCTGTGTAGGAGGAGACGAAGGCCAGATACAAGGTCAACGTCGTCTCTAGGCCATGCTCAAGGGGAGTGCGAGGAGTTGATTATATAGGTAGGGTCCACAAGGTGAAACATGAATGGTGTCGACTATTGTGGTGTACATGAGGGGGAGAGTGCTTGAACTAAAGTCGACTGGCAATTATAATAATTAATTGCTCAGATAGGTTCGCGGCTTGGCAAGTGCTTACTGCCAGCGTCATTCTAGCTGATCTTCTTTTGGAACCTGAGCCCACCGTGAAATCTTGAAGGCCTGACTGGTTAGGTGGCTCCTGCAGGGAAATTGAAGGGTGGACCGACGTGTAACTGCTGTGTGAGCTCCGAGGATGCGAATCACGGCAATCTTGACCGGCATCCTAAATGCTCGCCGCCTACTCAGCATGACGTATGCAAGATACCATCCTCCCTAGCAATTCGACGACCACCTTCGACAACTGACCTCATGCGAAACCACTTCCCACTCCTGACGGTACGACTACCTTGACATCGCGGTTGGAGGCATTTTGAGAGTCATGATAAGGACTGGCATATTTTGTTGACACCCAGTGCTACATATCTTTCTAATATTGATACTATAACGCGACTGTACAGCCTGAGAGCAAATGACAGCAATCTATTAATATGTTTTGGTTCCGAGGTCTGAACAAGCATTCAAAGGCGTAATTGAGATACTTGATGGTGTGGCTTCCGGTTGTCAAACGCGCCTTCTTAAATTGAGTAGGTGCCGATAGACGTGGGCCAAAGAGATGCGCTGTCTTCGTGAGCCACGACTGCTGTATCAAGTCTTCGGCGTGCAAGGTCGACAGGGCTGGTCTGCTCTCTCGGTTATGCGAGCCTAATATGCCACCTTCATGCCAACAGTCAGTAGCAGCATGCCAAACTTTAAGATCCTGCGGAATGAATGTGCCTGACGGAAGAAATTTATTCGAGGTTCCTTGTGGGAAAGGATGGATAAAGGTTCATTAACAGAAACGGAACCACGAAACCAACTAGACTTTCTCCGAATCATGGGTGGATTTGAGCCTAAATCAAGAGAGCCCATGAACGAGGATAGAAAAAATGCGAGACGTAAACCATCGCAAAAGGAAAGAGAGGACTGGAATTCATGTGCTCGTACAGGAACAGTTGACCACAGGAAGTCGAGTCTAACGGTCCTTATCTGAAGTTCGTGACGTGAGACTCTCTGGCCGAATCTTGGTCGAAGCAGGGGGCAGACCTTGGTTCTTTGTGCAGACCCAACTCATTGAGTTGGAGTGCACCAAACCTGGAAGGGTGATCAATAGTATTCGACTACGGGTGGAGGTGGAGAAGGTGGTGCGGGTACTGGTTTAGGTTGCTGGTTTATATGGTGGTGGTGGTGTTGGTGGTGGTCGAAGGCCATGATGGGTATCGCATTGCCACCGTTGCTGCGATCCTGCACACACCCCACATGCAACTAAACTCAACACTCCATCTCTTCCTTCCTACTGAGTGTGAGTCGTCCACTTTCTTCTCATCGATCACGTTCAACGCGCAACCCCCACCTGCCAGGGCGCCTAATCCCCGGCCCCACCTGACCAACCAACACACCGCCTCCCGCCCTACGTCCCCCCCACACCTCCATCCCTCCTCCCGTACCCTCCCCACGCCATCCTCCCCTAGTGGAGTTGGCAAGGGATGCAGAGGGAGAGGAAACACGCAGGTCCTCGATGGCGTGCTCGACTGTCTCGAGCGACTCAGTGGCTGTGTGGATCGAATTGGCGCCGCGCCTGCCTGTGGTGGGTGCACCTCCTGCGGTGGGCTCGGTTTGCTGCTGATGTTGGGGTTGCGGGACCTACTGTTGGGGTACGGGCTGTTGTTGACGAGTTTATAGGTGGTTGGGGTTATTGATACTGTTGTTGGGGAGGTTGAGCCGGGGTGGGTACCCCTGCTGCTGTTGAGCCGGGGCGGGGTATGGCGATGCGTTCGGGGGTGGGGCATCCTATGTAGATAGCGGTTAGTAGGTCCTAGTTAGTGATGGAAAGGACATACGAGGACGGCAGGGTCTTCATGGACGCTCCTGCGTGAGGTCGGCTCTTCCATGGCGAGTTCTTTGACCTCGGGGGCGTGGAAGACGATGTATCGGTACAGCTTTTGAACAGGAGGATGAATTCGGCTAGGGGGGTCTGGATCAAGATGTCTGGATAGGGAAGTATTAGGATTATTTGGTATGAAGATAATGCTGCGGGGACGTACCGCGGCTGTGGTCCTGTCAGTGTTCGACGAAATTGTGCACAGGCCAGCAAAAAAGAGGAACTGCGAAAAATGGAGGAGGAATATCCTTTATACTCGATTTTTATTCTTGCTGCACGAAAAGATGACCGCCTTAATAGTAACTCGCCGCTGACGCAGACTATTGCACTCTATCCGCCCCAGATAGTCTCTAGTCTATTGTTGGACTAGTGTGACGCACAATGCGGCAGCGAGACTACAGGCTGAGAGCCCATAAGATGTTGACTGCGATAGACGAGTATTAGGCTTGAATATCGGTATAGTTGGAACGTGGGTGAGAAATGGAAGGGCGGATGTGCTGAGCGAGGCCCCGACAATCGTATTTATCTGCGTAACCGATACCGTTGAAGCTGGAAGGAGATTTAGAATAAACTATAAAACTTCAAGTTCAAAGTGCGTCTGAGCGCGGTCACGTGGACCTCACCGTTACTTATTTTAATACTGATTGAAAGTCTTGTCCAGTTTGTTTCCATCATGTCAACTTGAAGACTTCCATCTACATAACATAAGGTGTGCGTTCCATCGTTAACGGTTCCTTATAGCCTTGATATACTTTCAAGTTGTATGGGTCAACCTATTAATAAGAATGCTGAATTGCAGCTGGCGCAAAAGAAAGAGGCGCCTTTGAGTCTTGACGCCTAGCTTTAACTGATCAACTGATCACTTGCTCGGTCCCGGTCAGTGCGTGCATGGCGATTGCCACGAGGATCCAGTATTGAGACCCTCGCTCTCCTACCACCATGAACGCAGATGCTCCCACAATCGCCATGGACCCACCTACGCTGACAGATACCATAGATACTCCTCCGGCATCTCTGCCGTCACAAGTTGAAGAAACTCTAGCCGCCTGCCCTAGGTGAGTGTATGGGGCACTTCATCGGTCGCTTGACACTAGGAGTGCTTCTTTTCAGATTTCGGATCCTTGTCGTAGGGAAGGTATGTCATCGTTTCACCGTCGCTTCAGCAAGTCATGCACTAACCCTTGCTCTACAGAGTGGAGTGGGCAAATCCGCTCTGATCAGTACCATGTTTAACATCAGCAAGAAGGTCAGCTCGCTCCATCAATCCTTTTGAACGTCCATTTACTGTAATTAGGATCTTGATGTTGTCGAAGGCCGAGCAGGAAAAGCCGATATTGATAAAGGATACACGCCCCCTGAGAATTCATACTTTGTACTTCACGACAGTAAGGGGTTCGAGCCAGGGACTACTGGCAACTGGGACATTGTCAAAGATTTCATCACCCGTAGATCTACGATGCAGGACGTGAAGGATCGGCTGCATGTCATTTGGTAATTACTGCTGTTTATGTTCATCCCAATCTCACAGTTCACAATGAACTATCGTCCGCAGGATGTGCATTGAAACCCCTCGTGAGGGGTCGCGCGCGATGCAAACAGGGGATGAGGAACTCGTAAAACTGGCCAAAGAGAGTAAGTCTGTTCTGAATTTCCTTGAATCGGCAGTTACACGTGACACGCGTCGTAGAAGGGATTCCCATCATTGTGGTTTTCACCAAGCTTGATTTCCTCTTCAACGAATCTTATCTCAAGGTGAAGGAAAAATACAAAAGCAAGAAATTTGGAATCCTTCCACGCACACAACCGAACGATACCTCTCTCGAACATGAAGCCGCCAAAAAAACCAAGATCTCTTTGAAGTCGGCGATCAAGGATTTTGAAAAACAGACAAACTTGCGGCCCTTTTGCCCCATTGCAGTATCGACGAAAGAAACATACCCCAGTTGAATGAATCTTCCCTCTAATAACCTGGCGAGGCTGACTCATGTACCTAGATTTCTTGAAAACCCTAGAAGACCTGGCGAAAACCACTCAGAAATCTTTACACACAGAGGAAACACTACTTCCGTGGGGCGTGGCACAGCGAATTGATCCCAGACAGAAGGTTGATTTTTCAATTCAGTGTGTATCTTGTCCTCCGTTCATTGTCTGATTTCTCATGATAAACAATTCCGAACACTAGGGAAGGCTCTAAGAGTGCGTGCTTTTTGTCTGGGTTGTTTCGATGCAGTGCTCATGATACGTGCAGAATACTGGAAGGATGTCGGAAAGAGCACCGTGTTCAAGGGCCACCTTTTAACACAATGTTTTTCACGCGTTCACTTGGATATCGTCGATGTTTGGAATTTCAGAGACCCAGAAAAGGTGAGTTATGACATCCAAGCATTATTGCACTGTGCATCTGATGGTTCCTTCGGAGCTGCTTTCAGGGAAAAAATTTCAGGTGGAGATGCTCGCCCTGATTAAACCACTTCTTCCCCAGGAGTCCAAACCTGGACCGTGAGTCTATCTATTTCACTATCGAAGATCCTTATTAATCCCAATGCACACAAGTTCAGCAGATATTGGTCGGAAAGTGGGTGCTGTCACCGGCCTAGCCTCCTTTTTCGGTGCCCTTTACCCTCCTCTAGCTATAGCGCTTGTTGCGGCTGGACTTGCAGTAATTGCTGTTAAGTTCCTCTACGGAAAATACCAGGAACTGTACGTGTTCCTGCTTTCCTACACTATTGACTTTGCTAATCCTTTAATACACACAGCACAGAGACGGCTCAGTGTCTGGAGGCATATATTGTAGATCTCACACTGATCCTCTTTGATCTCTTCAATGCCTCCCTGAAACTAGATAGGCAGGGGCGTCTGAATAGCAAACTCATTTCAGACACAGTGGAAGACTACAAGGAGAAGCGGTCTGAACGTGTACATCAACTTATCCGTGAGCGGCAGGCTTTTGCCACGCAGAAAAGCCTCGGCGATCTTATACGTGACCAGCTGCCCCCGAGCACGGAGTAGGTCGGAGGGAACGGGCATGTAATGCATGTACTTTGTTTACTAGTGCGCCCGTTTCCACTAGTAATTTCCTTGCTAAATAGATACCTCTCATTCTATGTGTATTCTATTTAAACCTCCCGTATTCATGCTATCGAAATTTTGTTTCTACTTGAGAGCTACGATTGAGGCATGAGATCAAAGATAGGACATTAGAGATATGCAAAGACTCAGAGTCTGGAGAAGCAACATCCGATAGACATCCAACTGATTGAAACATTCTACAGACAAAAACCCTCTCAAGAGGCCATCTCAGGCTAACGAGACCTATAAAGTGCGCAGGTTAACCTTTGCTCTGAACGCCAATTGAAAGATATCAAATAAACCTACTAAATATTTATTCTTCGCTAGTCAGCGGGGGAAAATGTCGACGGTCTGATCACGATATTCAAGTTGTGCTGCAGACGTGTTCGCGAACAGATCCTGCATGATATCCTGATCCTCAAAACCATCTCTTGACACCGGAACATCTGGACTGAGGACACAGTGTTTGAGTATAAAGCACGACAAGAGATGTTGTCAATGTCTACCTTGGTTTGAAGCCGCGATGGGACAGAAGAGCCAGACCAGTAAAGGCGCTTCTTGAAACTTGTCGACGCCGGCAACGAAACTCGAGTAACCACACCCACGAGCTCGATAAGACGTAACAAAAACCGGTTTCCGCGTCAGTGACCTTGATATAAGAAGAGTAAGGGTATTGCCCCACGAGGCTTGCAGCAGAGAAAGCTTGCATTGGAAAAGGCGCAAGATGATGGGCTTGAGTTAGGTCGTCAACTGGCGAGTTGCTGGTGAGGGTACAGTAACAACGCTGAGCAGCAGAGTTATGTAAGCGCCTCTGGCCTCGCTCCTTCGGGACTCGCAGCGTCGAGTTTGTGGGGTAGGTGCTTGCTTTGCAACAGATCTAGCTGATCTTCGCTATGACGATGTAAGGTGAGGCATTACCATCGACAACGACGAGGATCAATGACGTGGATTTACGGGCGTAAGGGAAATAGCGGATAGCGTTGGGATCGAAAAATCTTGAGGGTGGGTCAGGTCCTTGGAAGTTTGAAAAAAATATTGCTGACGGCGAGTTACTCATCTAGGATTTAGTTGATTTCACTGGCGAGGGCGAAGGGTTCATCCTAGGTGGTGATTCGAGCTTCAACTGTCGTCGACGAGCCTGGAATGAGAATATAGCACAATAAACAGAGTGTCTGGTACCGGCATCATAATGATACAGAGACGGTTTGTTGGGCGAAGTCTGAAGATCTGAAGGATGCCACACGTTTAAAGTGAGGGTGTGTGTCAGCCTGAAGACGAAGAAGTGGTCAAAGTTGTGTGATCACAAATAAGGACTTACTCGACAATCGACCACCATCTCGATCTTTAAGCTTTATGGCTCGACTCCACCTGTCGTCCCTACTTTCTGACATCTCGCCGGGCGTCACCAGATATCATAATCAGATTCCACGTTTACTCGGTCATTTCGAATTCTGACGACACGTTCGAACCGTGTAGCTAGAGCTACTTCAAGTTTCTCTGTAAGTCGCTGATCATGACCATTCCATACATCTCGGATTGTTCATACTGTTATCCTACCCACAGATTTTGAATTTGCGAGCCGACTTGAGCCAAATTCCCTCGACCTCTCACACTGTCAACATGTTCTCCAACCTTTATCACCCCAAGTCTCTCGGTAAGTCCCTCATTATATTCCAACATCTTGGACTGTTTCTGACACTGTTTCAAACGCAGAACTCAAATCTATTGTCCGATTGTTGCAAAAGTATCCCCTTTTTCTACAATGGTCCCCTTCTCCTGCTACCACCCCAAGAGTGAGTCTTTCGCCATAACACATGATCTTTGACTGTTTCTGACATTATTTTATGCGTAGATTTTGTATATATCACTCGTTTCGTCAAGAATCCCTCATTCTTTCGTTGCCCCGCCTGCTCCTTCTCCCATCACTGCCCCAAGGGCCAGAGTGAATTTTTCACCGTAGATCCATGCGCGCGCACCTCAATATACTCGCGTTTGTTTCCTGGATGCATGAGGGCGTTGAAGCAGGACGTGCACAAGTTGCGGGAATAGACGTGCATGCTCCTTCTGGCAGGAATGCGGCGTATATTCATAGCGGATGATACCGGCCATCTGGCTGAAGACTGCTATGCGATAGCCTCAAGATATGCTAACTTGCACGAAGAGAGGCGAGGACTAAGAGAAGCAGATGTATGTGACTCACCAGATCGCGCTACCTTCCAGAGTTCACTTCGATGTCTACAGCTTCAAGATGCATAAAATGTCACGTTCAGTCGACGAATGCTAACTAACACAACGCCAGGGCGGGCGAACGGGAGGGTAGGGGAAACAAACTACAATAATAAGCAACTCGCCATTCTCTGCACAGATCCACCTCTTGTATCTATCCTCCTTACGACCACTACCTTTACTATAAGACGCATCAATCAATATACCCATTCTGCAGGTGCGCCAAGATGTCGGATGTCAGATACCAGATATAGAGTCAAAACACGTATCCCATGACCGTAGTACGATTTCGAATGGGAAGACACAACCCTCTGCCCACACACACACAAACCATCATCGACAGACCATCGAACGACGAAGACAGCATGTCGGACATCGCAGAAGCCGCTAATATTCGAGCAAAATACAAGCACTTCCGCATTCTTGTGATCGGTCGTGCTAATGCTGGCAAGACCACAATCCTGAAGCGAGTTTGCAATTCAAATGATGAACCTTGCATTTACGACGAGGAGAAGAAGATCCTGGTGCGTTTCTTGTGTTTCTTACTTATTGGCAGTATGGGACTTCTAATCAATCATTGGCAACACAGTTGGAGCCCACCAAGGAGGTGGATATCATGCTTTTGTCTACCAAAGTTGATGAGCTGACCAAGTGGTGATCAGCGCGGGGTCCACAACATCTATCACCCCTTCGCCTTTCGCAGCAATCCGGAGTTCATCTTCCACGATTCTCCCGGGTTTGAGGCAGGCGGCGAAGATGAACTGAAGAAAGTCCAGGCATTCATCGAGGAGTACGCAAAGGCTACAGACCCAGACAAGCAACTTCATGCCATTTGGTCACTTTTACTGCCTTTGTCTCACTTCATTCACTCTGGCTTACTGTTGGTGCAGGTTCTGTTTCATCCCAGATACAGCAAGGTTTCTCTTGGATTTGGAGAAGAGGTTCTTTGATGAGGAACGTTTGGGTGTGTTGGTTTGTTTCTCTCCGGGTCATCATTAACTTGACGGAAACACTGCAGTCCCTGTCATTGCAATCTTCACCAAATATGATGATCTTAGAGCCCAGATGTATGATAGACAACTGAGTGATGTGGAGAATCAAGAAGAGGTGGAAAGAAAGCTGGGTGAATTTCGAGACTTATTGTCTGGTTGTGAATATCCACCCAGGGCTGATGTATGCTTGGAAAGTATGCTCTATATTCTTGTGATTAGTTCTGCAGCTGACTTGGTTGGATGTAGAGATGCATGACAACAAAGTGGATCATCAGAAGCAGGTACAATTACTAATGAAAGAAACAGCAGAATCTCTTGATGGTCTTGCTCTCAAAATGTTGTTTGTTTCAGTTCAACAGAACAACCTGGGATTATGTGTGAAATATGCTGTAGAAAAGTAAGCAGTTTGTTTGAAAAAAATTAAAAACTTTTAGTGAACAATTTTTTCAGCATTGTGTTTGATGAGGAAAATATCAATATGGTAAGTGCTATCATAAGAAAAAATAAATATCTTTATGTTCTACTGAAATGCTTCAGGAGGTTCTTGTAGCAAACTGCATGCTGTGGTTTCGTCATTCTTATGTGAGTTGGATGGATAATGGAATAAAAGTTCTTGCTTATTTGTTGTACTGACAGTGGAATGTGAGTATCACATCTTATCAAAGAAAGGTGAGGAAGTTTGAGTTTTCAAAGTTCTGGTCATTGATGATTGTCTTTTTTGGTAGATAAGTATTGACAACTAGTGATCAGAATTATGTATGAATTGTTTCTGTTTGGTGGACAGAGGGCCTAAGATTTGACATTGACAGGAAGTGAGAGCTTGGCTTATTACAGGAGATTTATGCTTACATGTGAAAACAGTATGTAAGTTTGACAGCAGAATTGAAATGGTTCTTCTTTCTGGGCACATTGAACCATTTTATAGGATAGAAGGGTAAGGCTCACTGTTAATTTGTGTATATGACAAACAGCTAATGGTAACATGGTTTAGGAGGTTAGTATGACTTGAATGCATACAGAATTGGACTTGTGACAACATGACCTGAAAATGTGCTCAGGATGTGAGTTGCTCTGTGACTTGGCTGCAGGATTGGACATCTGACAACATGACCTGAAAATGTGC
>JABAJS010000101.1:0-34998 GCA_018221635.1 Tephrocybe sp. 10521TJB | reverse complement strand
CGCACCCAATATCCAGTACCCTTGACCCCTTACGAATTCTAGCCTTCTGCGCAATGAGGTGCAACTTTGCCATCTGACCGCGCTCCAGGTCATCTGGGGCCATGTCCCTGAATCCAGGATCTGCCAGGACCCGGGGCGCAGCAATGGCGCGTGTCTCTTTCAAATCTCCAATGTGGCCTCCGGCTTGTGTATCAAATATAGCACAGCTGTATCTGTGATCCCAGATAACCGAGACACCGTAAGGAAGGGAAATGGTGATGGAGTGGAGCGGACAATAACGTACGTGAGGTCCCAGGAGAGGAATCCCGTAAAAAGTTCTTCCGGGAGGTCGTAGTGCACACTGCAAGATGAGTCAAGTGATATCACGACTGTTCGAGAAGTGGACTTACGAGATGTTGCTTTTGGAACCAAGGAGTGTGTTCGCGAATCGTAGGTTGGAGCTAAATCGCGAGAAGTACAGTTAGTTCACAGAGGCTTAGCTTTTAGCTACCGAGAAGGTAGGGCATGCATAGGCAAAATACCCACAGATAACTTATCGCATGTACCACCGGGGCGAAGTAACTCTTCATCTCTTCAAGATATTTTCTATTCATGATGAACATCTAAGGAAAGATGTCAATCAGCATTCGGATGTCACGAGAGTTGCAAGTGCTGCGGTGGACATGCAAACCTTGAAAACATCGGTCAAGCTATCCACTTCGATTAGCCGAAGCATGTACGCATCTGTCAACGTCGTAAATCAACGTTGTCAGCCCATCAACTCGAGGGAAAGATACGGAATACGAAAAAATGACAAGGCTGGCAGCTAAACTCACCAGCAAATCCGAAATCTGGGTGCATGAAGAGCCGCATGAAAAAGCTCTCTTCCAGCACCTTGATAGATGCCTTCAAATCTCGCGGAAACCCATCGGATTCAAGGATGTAGGGCTCCCCGAACTCGTATACGATTCCTTCGGATTCTAGGATCAGCACACCGTACTTTATGCGCTTAAGGTAGGATAAGATCGTCGATTTGGCTGGGAAAGGTTGTTTTATACTAGGCATGGTTGTGACGATAACTTCTACGTACCGAAACTTTGAACCGACCCTATTTTGGTCTGAGCCACAACATCCAGAGTGCCGTTGACCAGGGATTCTATCGTGCTCAAGAATAGACCGCGATTGGCCGTGGATGAATGGGCGGTCTCGATGTAGGTGCTGGTTATGCGGGACATGTTTTGAGAATCGGGTGGTCTGGTTCATTCGATTCGTCTTTATGTGAAAGTCTTGATCCACAGGAAGCAGCGGTTACGTCCATGCCCACGAACCAGAGTGGCAAGGTTGTTGATGTACAATGAAAAGGCAAATGTCGAATCGTTCGGTTGGTCCCAGTTAGATCTCGGCCCGCAGGCGAGCATAGGCTCTGTCTGTGAGTTTGATGGTGCGATCAACAAGAGCATCAGCAGCATTATCGGATAACAGCGAAAGTTTCTCCTAGAACATAACAAAGCGGGGCGGCAGCAAGACAACAGGAAACATGCATATCGGAAGTTGTATCGTAATTCCACCGCATGTCATGACCAAAGGGGAATACGTTTGTGCCGCCCAACTTTCTCACAGCGACAAACAAACTTGACGATTTGTTCTGACGTTATATAAAGGCGCTTCCATTCTGATTGATTCACAAGCGAGCTCCGCGGTCCCATACCTTGATCAAAGCATTTCGAACATGGACTGCAGTAAGTGTTGGCTCAACTTGTGGGAACTGATGGACCACAGGTAAGTTATCAGACCTTGAAACAGGTCTTGGAACGTACCATATGACCACCTCGTTCAATGTATTGCACGCTTCCGCAGCTCATCCTTGCGACCGTTTCGATCTGGAATGTCTTCATTTCGTTTGACATGCCTCTAGATCAGAATATCAGACTGCGAGCCTCTTATGAGTGATCAAACAAACTTGTACTCGTCTTTCAAACAGACAATGAGATGGACCGGGAGCTTATCTTCTATGCTGATCTTGAGCAAAGCTTCAGCCGGCGGAGTTATCATGTCGTCCGATGCATAATACGCCTAACGTGAAAGCAAGTCAGGAAAAATCATGATATGTCCGTGATTGGCCGCTTACCCCCTCCTGCGCTTTTGAGCATGCCAGCGTGACAGCGTCTTGTTCACCAACAGGATGCAGTGCGCACTCCTGATGAAAGATTGAATTGAGTACGGAAACTTTGAATGATGCCCCACCAGAAATGACTCCAGAGCGGCGGGGACAAAACTA
Organism: Tephrocybe sp. 10521TJB; assembly: GCA_018221635.1. NCBI lineage: Eukaryota > Fungi > Basidiomycota > Agaricomycetes > Agaricales > Lyophyllaceae > Tephrocybe > Tephrocybe sp. 10521TJB. The sequence goes on along the minus strand of JABAJS010000101.1, from coordinate 32,741 downwards.
CGATATGCTCCTTTACGTGAAAGATCTAGGCGAGCTTCGTTTTTGCTAGACCAAGTATCACGTTTCGCCAAGGCCATCTTGTTGAAGAGACCCGCAAGTTTGGTGCTGGAAGGTCGACCAGGAGGGAGGATACCAGGGTCCATTAAGATGAGAGCTTGGAAAGCGATTTCAGGATGGTTCTTTTGCAATGTCATGCTGAGAAATAAGTTTTGAGCATCGAAGGATCCAGTTTCACACTGAAGAGCCTACAGTCCAGTGGAACCTCCGGAATGAGCTACGCCGACGAGTTTGCGTCGGCGGAAGTCGACTCCATGAGAAGTGGCGGATAAAAAGGCGTATGCTGCTTTGGCGTACTCTGTTGCAGACCCTAATAAAAAATTTTAGCGCCAGGTAGAATGGTCGAGGTGATATCTCACATTTTTCGCTGTACTCTTTAGTTTCGAGAAGAGCACGGTTCAGCTTGGCGCTGCGGCCTTGATTTGGGTTATCTGGATCACAGTCAGAAGAGGAATCAGACGTTGGGACCAACGATTACCTATTGACCAGACATCTTTAATTTTTACCGGCGAAATGGTGTTCAGGAGATCTGTTATTAGAAGATAGAAAGTCTCTTTGTGCAAGTTGATAGCGTGAAAAAACAGTAACGTCAAGCCATCCTCGTATGAATGGGCTGGCGTATAGCAAACTGCCTCTGTTGAAAAAGGGCTATCAGAATTAGGCTCAATGATGAAAAGATGGGACTGCATTTGAGCAAAATTTAAACGTTCGGGTTGAGTAGTGGGAAGAATCAAAAGGCGAGAAATTGAATATATGTGAATGCCGGCAACCGGGCCGGGCCTATGCCAACTGGTTTGTTTTCATGATCATCTTCGCTTCGACGCGTCCGTTTGCCTCGTTTCTATCTCAGCACTTTCATCCTACTTACAATAAACAGATTCAGTGACAGAAATTTCTTGATCTACTCTCTCAAGACACACCGTGTTCTTACGCGCTGGCAGCCGTATCGGGCTCGTCTTCGATCTCGGCGGCAGCTTCAGCTACAGTCACAGCGGGGGTCCCCAGCCCAAGCCAGGCGCTGACACTGGCGTAGGCAGAGCCGATGGGAACGTGGGGGCGGGAGATGAGGACGCTTAGGGGGATGGCGGTTAGTAAGATTCTACGGCAACGTTTTGGATTCTCCATTTCGAAGGAACCTGATAGGTCTACTAAGGATATTTGGTACCCGATTTTGACTCCCTTGACTCATGTGAGCCTATGGAGGTGAACAGAACTTCTTCGAAGGCTTCTGCGTACTAACCTGTTCTTCCTTGGTTATCAGTTTTATACCCTCGTGCGCCATAAAAACGTGCAGAGACACAACTCATCGCGTCTCTATTGCATTTTATCTCGTAAATGCGGCCTATCACAGGTCTTTCCAAATCGAATGCGTCCTCAAAAGATTATTGTGCTTTAGATACGCAGGACGCAGACTTCTTCGCCTCCCCTACACTCTCTGACACTCCTCCCACCCTTGATCCTATTCCTCCCAGCACGCAGCGGAGTCGTCCCTGCCCCCGCCCTCTCATGCGCTTATCAAGAAGTGTCCGACGAACTTCCAGGACGTGCTGCTCTTCAATCCGGCGGCAAGAAGACGTTGGCGCTGAGGACGGTCATATTGGAGACGACGCCTAAGGACCAAAGCATCGGGATATGAGCTCTCGGGGCGGGAGTGACGAGTATCTCGTTTCCTAGTATGGGCTTTGACCTTGGAAAGCCAGCCAGTGCTACCCTCTGATGAGTTTGCCACCGCTCGCCCTCGCTGGGGCCTTGTCAATATAGCTGTCGTCGTCCCCTTCGTCTGGGGTGGTGGTGGCCGCGGGGGAGCTTTTGGACCTAGGACGTAGAGAAGTAGAGGTGGGCAAGCGGTACAGCAGGAGGTGCAGATGTAGTTTCTGTATAGGGTGAGTATGGTGATGTCATAGAGTTTTAAGGGGTAGCAGGATGGGGAGATTAGGAAGATTCTGGGGATGGGGAAGGGTATGTCTGCGAAGGGGGCGGTGGGAGGGCTGAGTGTGTCTTTTTATTGTTGTATCAGATTGATATGAGACTGAATGTCTTTTAGTTGGCTCGCGCAGGCGGAGCGGTCGACGAGCTCCGTGTCTTCGAAGATCCTAGCTGACCCATCTACGCCTCGCATCGGTTTTCGTTCCACACACTAAGCAAGAACTACCGGGCCCTCATTCGGAGGCACCAGATCGATATTGGCCTGCTCAAGATCGACGTGAGAAGGGAGGTACAAGTCAGCGAGTATTCTGTAGGAGGAGGAGAGTCGTTTATTGAAGGTTTTGTTTCACCTCGGGATAGCCGTCATCATCGAACGTTGTCCTCGTCATTCGAGGAGCCTCTGGCTTCTGCGTTCGCCAACGAATTCGACCACCCACACACCTCAGGTGTGCTACCGATGCTCCCGTATGGGATGCCTGGCTCAAGGCCCCAGTCCTTCCGCAACCCTATCCCGATCTGGACGATTGGCGATGGAATGAGTGAGAGCCTTGGGTGGCTTCGTCACGAGATCAATGAGGTGCGCTCACTGCACCTGCGTTTTCTCCCGGACAGAAGGGTGCCGCTCAAGTTTGATGAAGTGGACGAGGACTTCATGGGGTATTGCAGCTCGTCTCGGCCATCTGGTGTTTGGGCATGATCCTCTCTCTCACGTTGGGAAGCGCTTCGCGCTTTCGCCCACCCTGCAGTCTAGCTTACATCTTCAATCACCTTAATACAATTTAGAAAATTCATTTCGTAGCTTTCAGCAGGGTTATATCTGGGGTATATCTCCCTGTGTCAACGTGTGGAGTGTCAATGAACCGACCAACAAAGAATAATTGAATATTTAAATGCCGGCGGCACAATGTTGCCGGCTTCATAATTTGCCGGGTCCGCTGCCGCATGCTGGCAGCCTTGGACCCACTCAGCGACTAACCCCAGTCTGGATTTCGATGTGCCTGGACGCCGAATTTTCATCTCTTGGTGCTTAACGACGATGTCTTTGGACAGCTGGTGGCCATACGTCTTATTGTGTGCGTGTGCAGCAGTTTTCCAATATTTTTTTTCAACATACGCACTTCCGCTTCCTCCTGGCCCCAGAATTGGATGGTTTGGCAGCGGAAAGAGAGAAAGTCTTCCCAAGCTATACCCTTGGTTGACTTACGACAAGTGGCAGAAAACATATGGTAAGAAGTCATTTCAAATTCTTCATGTCTCTGAGGCTCAAAGTATCTTCGCACAGGCGACATGATTTTCCTCAACATTTTCAGAAATCCCATGCTGGTTCTTGCTTCAGCTGATGCTGCTCAAGACCTTCTTGAAAAGAGAGGTGCTATATACTCGTCGAGGCCAGTAAGGACCATGCAAGCCGAGCTGTGGGTTTTCTCCTCTGTTTTTCGCAAGAGTCTCATTTACCTTTACAGCATGGGCTTTGGGTTTTTGTTCTCTGGATTGCCGTACGATAACTGGTATAAGCAACATCGAAACATGTTCCACAATTACTTTCAGCCGAAGAGCGTTGTGGATTATCACGCCCTACAGCTTAAGCACGCCCATACATTGCTTCGGAACTTGTTAGGCTTGGATCCAGAAAACCCGTCCCTTCTCGACCGATATCTTCGCAGGTCATCTAATTTCTCTTCTCATTCTAAAACTTTCTGATATGACGGACTCTAGAACAACAGCGGCTATCGTGTTAGAAATCTGTTATGGCCATCAAGTCGCGGAGAAAGGCGATGACTACGTTACGCTAGCGGACAAAGCGTTGACAGGGATATCAACGAGTGGCGTTTTTGGTAGCTATATGGTCGACTATATTCCTCTTTGTAAGCTTCTCCTTGTCCTTTCCAAATCGGTTATTTACCCCAATGTCAGTGAAGCATGTGCCAGCTTGGATGCCGGGAGCAGACTTCAAACGACAGGCCTTCAAGTGGCGGAAACTCGCGTTAGAGATGCTCAATCAGCCGTTCGAGATGGTCAAGGAGCGAGTGGTAAGTTTCGGCCCAATGAAGGGACACGAATATAATATCGGACACGCGTAGAAACATGGATCTGTGGAAATTTGTCTGACCAGCGCCGAGCTCGAGGTTTGCTTCCAGGAAGGCGAACGCGATGGTGATAAAGAAACTATAATTAAGGATGTTGCCGCGACAGCATACGCTGCCGGTTCCGATACGGTAACGTTTTTTTCATAACGCCTTTCAGACTGATGTTTCTTATACTTCCGCTAGACACTATCTACACTCGCTTCGTTCTTTTTAGCCATGGTACTTCATCCCGATGTACAGAAAAAGGCCCAAGAAGAGCTGGACCGGGTCATCCCGCATGATCGCCTGCCGAATTTCTCGGACAAAGACAAGTTGCCGTATCTCGACTGCGTAGTGTGGGAGTGTCTTCGGTGGAACCCTGCCGTTAACATCGCTTTGGCTCACCTTCTCACAGAGAACGATGATTACAGGGGGTATAGGATCCCCAAGGGGACGACAATTCTCGGTAACATCTGGTGTGTGTCTGGACCTATTCAGAATCTGTCATCCATTGTTAATCAACCTCTAGGTCAATACTTCACGATGCCAAGGTGCTTACAGTCAGCACTTGCATGTCTTGATCACATTCTTACTCGGCGCCTGCAGCACTATCCGGACCCCATGGCGTTTAAACCCGAACGTTACCACGACAGCGAGGAAAACTCTCGTCTGGGCATCAACTCCACTCCAACCACAGCCTTCGGATTTGGACGAAGAATATGTCCTGGAAGGTGGCTCGCGTTGGATACAATTTGGATCGTCGCAGCTTCCGTGCTCTCTGTCTACAGTATCACGAAGCCCATCAACCACGCTGGGGAAGAAGTCGAACCACATGTCGAATATACCTCGGGTCTGTTTAGGTAAGTTTACTTAGGCTTTTTCCGTGACTGACGACATTTGAGTGCTATCAACTAACGTGCCCATGATTATTAGTCGACCTAAGCCGTTTGGTTTCCGTATCGCGCCACGAAGTAAGGACGCCGCTTTGAAAGTAGAGCAGACAGCGCACGAGGCTTAGTTTGTCGCATGACCTCCTCTGAACGTGAATAGCGCCGTTCAAGTGCCGTTATCCAGTTTGACACTAATGAAGCGGAGAACTTCGTTGGAGCTTGATCTAGCTTGATATGTTTTCACGTTTCTATTTATGATTGGCCCTCCTGAGAATTTAAAGGGTCATCATGACGAATTCGCAATGATCAAGGCACACGTAGGTTTACAAGACCGAGGCAATGTTGGTTGTTCGGAATTACATCAGTGACTGCTTTCGTTTTATTTGTTCCTCTCGGCACGTTCCTTGAAGGAACCTACATTTTCAAATGACATGTAACCGCGGCCGTCTTTCCAAATTTCCACATTTTCCCATTGCTGAACTTAGTTCCGTCGCAAGGACTTCACGGGCAGTTGGTCCGTATCAACAATAACGATCTCAAGTTGTAGAGCTTCCCAAACCTGGAACTGATTCTATGATCTAGGTAAGCCTTTTAACCATGAAACGAGACATCGAGCCTCTACTAATCGACTCCTGTCCGACTGTGTTAGCCTTTCTATCCGCTGTTCTCTATTCAATATAAACTCTTTGAAACCCCCCTCTAACGACTCAATCCATCCCTCATACATATATTCTCCCTATACCTCATCATGTCAGACGCCGACGCCGAACTTGTGGCTTTTGGAGAAATTTACGCACCGTTCATTATCGGTAAGCTCTTTTTCACTGTGACTGTCCTTTTATGGCTGATAGATACAACGAACAGGCATGATGATAGGATGCTTGTACGTCGTTCGCGCTAGCATCGGAATCGTTAATCAGCTAAGCATCATTTAAGTTTGTTTGGTATTACACTGTCGCAAGCGGTCATCTATCTTCGGAGATACCGTGAAGACAAGGCGCTGGTGCGAGGCGTGGTGAGGAAACTCTTTTCCCTTTTGGCCTTTCTATGGCTGAGCTTATTCGGGATGTAGGTATGGGGGTCCTTGTGAGTTAATCAGTCGATTTCAGCTTGCCGTTCCGAATTGATACTGGTATCGTAGAATCTTGGACACGTTTCACTTTGCCATGGTTGCAGAAGTGGTACACTTCTGGTATATTGTCTGTCGGCAGCCCGAAAAGTACCTTGGACTCCTCGACTTTCACTGGTGTGTTCTTGCGTTGCGTTTCACCAGCTACCTCATCATGACATATTACAGGTCGCTAGGCGTAAGGCATCCCTTACTCCGAACCACTGAATATTTCCTCACCTGAACCGTTTGATAGGCTTCCGTTATAGCTACCGTGAGCAGATCTTGCGTTACATTCCGAAGACTTAATGTATTGATGCTTCTCAGTACCTTATTACGAGCTGTGTACAGAGGTAAATACCTTCTTCCTTGGATCGCGCAGGCGACTGACTCGATATTCTCAGCCTCTATATCATGAGAGTTTACATGTGTACGTTGCGATCCTTTTAAGAAGATAGGTGCTGATGGCGACGCAGTAAGCGGAAGTAAGAAACTCGTTTATTTATTGGTGCGTGCCTCTTCCTCAAACATATATCCCAACTCTAACGAGCAATTACTCAGTCGGGATTGTCCCTGTTGCAGCTAGGTTGATGCTCTCTTATATATCTTGATTTAGTCAATTCACCAATCATGTCTTGACTAGCCTTCGGCTTTGGTTTGTACTTTGTGCAATCTCAGAGGAGGGCCATCTGCTGAGTCTCTTTTGCAGTCCTCTGGGGAGACTTGTGAGTCGATTATCTGGGCGTTTCATGCTCCTGTTCATGATTATCTCTAAGAACCGTCCAACATTCGCTCGGTGCTGTGCACGAACAGATAGGCCAGGTATATCAATCTTGCATTCCACACTGTGCTGATACTCATACATGTGCTGCCCTATGGATTGGAGGCAGTATCGAACTAGCTGCGACTTCACTGTGTGATATTGCCATTTCCATTTCTCTGTGGTACTTCCTCCATCGTAACCGGTAGGCTTTTCCTACATCTGACAACTACTACACTAGCCAACTGCACTATCCAGGTCGGGTTTCGCTAGGTTCGTCGGTTAAAATATTGCCTGAGATGACACCTCATCCCACCTATTCTAGAACGGAGACCGTTATAAAAAAGCTAATTTTATATACTGTCAATATTGGTGAGAGCTCATCCGATATCCTTGGAAAGTCGCCTTCTGAACCCTTATTCAGGCATATTGACTAGGTAGTCCTGATTTCAAAAATTGTTTCACTAATTCTCATATCTCTGTAGCGGTGCATCCTCACTTACGCTCATTCTCGTGCGTACTTACATATGGTTTGACCTCAGTCTAAATATGTTTTACATCCTGCCTGTCCAGTGGCTTGCTTTACCAAAAAATTTCGGTTTCATCTCCCTCACACTCATTCGTAGCAAATGTCAGTCCCTTTCCCTGCCTATGTTCCAACTGTTGATCACGCTGTTCCACAGTATACGTCAACAGCCTTCTGGTAACTTTGAACTATCGGAAAACAGCCCGAGAGATGCTTAGGACAGCACCAACCTCAGGCACGACATCACGATTCTTTCAAGGTACGAGTGCGGATTTTCAGTCTTTACATACACGGACGCTATATTTGCTAGATTTGGACATGGAGAACGATATACCGCTACATAAAGTTACCAATGGAAGTGACGACCAACGCCTCGATGCTGCATCGACAAATACGGAGGCTTGATCAGGGCCATTCTATTCTGTTATGTTATTTCACGTTATGAGGCGTATTGTATTCCATACCAAAAGACCCGCTGCGTAAGCCAATACCGGTGCAAGAGGCAGATCGCACATTAAAAGTGTCAGAACATTGTTCAAAATGTTCCTGGCCAATTCCCGAAACTTGTTCGTTAGCTCAAAGGAGAGTTCGGCGTGTACTACTTACAAATATACTCACGACTCATTATCAGATGGTAAGCTTCTAAGTGACACATTTAAGAGCAACACTGGGGGTAACAGGGTGAAACTATAAATAGTAACTTGTATTCTTTTCAGATTCATGTTATCAAATTGATAAAGATTTAACATTGTATCACGATGCCATAATACCTAGAGATATCAATATCTAGTACTTAGTCCGTCATTGAAGAGATGGACTTCTTGAGGAGGAAGTCCTCTAGTAGGTTTGCTTGCCGCCATCGGAGGCACGGACTCGGAGCAACCTGATCGGTCTTGATGCGAATGCGGCTTGGGGACGTGATGGCTGTACCTCCGACCTCGACACGCTTAGGCTTTGCCAGAACATACTCCAATGACTTAAAATGTACACAGCTTCTCAAAAACAAGCCCACTATCAACGATATTCATCTTAGACACTGCCACCTGAGGCCTGAAGAACTGTTCGGGCGCGCCTAGGCCTGTCGTGAGTTATAGTTGACTCGATTTTGATTCAAGACACGGGGGTTCCTCCGTTTTCTTCTCAACCTTGTACTACTATATGTATGAGGATTCCCATGGAACTTAACCTGTGACTTTATACCCAAACTTATTCTTGTCTTCTCCAGTTGGTCAACTATTCGGTTCCAGACTTGCGACATTGCCGGCCTGAGAGAAGCCAATCTCCACGTTTAGCCGTTCATCTCGGTCTTTTCGTTTCCTCGACGAAAGCTGATGATTCGTCATGGAGAACATCTGACCTGTAGCTGAGAGTACTTAAACGAATCAGCTTCCTTCTCGCACCAGCCGTAAAATCAAATCCTCACAGCTAGGCAAGTCCAATAATAAGCTTATATTCCGTTAGTTGCAAGGACTGTCCGTCACGAGAGATGCAAAATGATGGGAAACTTCAGGATCCATGCATCATAGGTCCAGATATTCAATTTCAATGCACAGACCCTATCCTAATCTCTGTCAATTCTAGGTGCCATGTGCAGTTTTTCGTGAGTCGTCTCCATTCTAGTTGTGTCTCTTCACTTAACCTCTAGCAACAGCCTTTTTGGCATTACATGCGCGCAAATATCACATTATTATCGCACCTTTCCCCAGGAACGTGTCCTCCTGAAATTATTTGTAAGTTATGTTGCTTCAAAAGGAGGCTATCTGGTGACGCAAACTTAACCATAGGTTGGGTTTCTCTTGTGAGTTCCAGTTAACTTGAATTTATAGGGATCTATGGAATGAATATTACAAGTCTCCTGGAAGTTGCACATCTGGTGTTTCTCTCGCAAATGATCCATGTCATATACGTTATCGGAAAGCTACCAGAAACAATAAACGCGCTCCAAGTTAGCTTGTACGCCCTGCACAAAGCAGTTTTTGTTCAATCACTCACGCAACCCGATGCAGAGGATTTGTGGTATGTAAACAACTTCTGTCAATTAGCCTCGAGATTCAATTGTATTTCCAGGGTAATGTTACCGTTACCGTATGCCACTTGTTGTCATCTTTTTTCCTATATTGACCAAAAGATTAGCATGCTATAACCACCTCAGTGCAATGGTGTCGTGGTCTCTTCGATCCCAGTCGCATGTTCTAAAATCTACTTAGCTTTTACGCGTGGAGAGTGTATCGTTGTGCGCATTTCCCCATGCAGATCGCCTTGTTAGAAGCTTACTCCTTCAAATTTTATAGTCAATGCTAGATATCCTGTAGCCAAGGTTCTTGTGGGGGTCATAGTGCGTCTTAGCCTTAGTAAATTACTTGCTCAAAAAGTCTTCCGCTTACAATGGCACAGCTTTTCACATCGCTTGCTCAGTTAGGTGTGCAAACAATCTTCAAGGTCCGTTCGCTAAGTGAACTAAAAACCTTAAAATTCTCATTAGGCGCGGGCATTAGTGAGTCAACTGCCAAATTTATCCAGTACCCCCAATTGATACCCGTTTGACCATAGTTACGAATTCTGTGCTGTGCGCGCTGATAATGTTTGTTATGGCCGCATCCCTCACGGTTCTTGGTTCAGATATGGCAATCCTTCCATTTTCGTCATGCAAGACAGACTACCACATGTAAGTAATTCATTCGATAACAAAATAAATTATATGTCAATCACCTTATGTGCAGACCGCTTATGGGGCCAACCTGATTGCGACCATCATCTGCGACTTGACAATCAGCATATCTCTCGTCTACTTTCTTAACAAGATGCGTTCAGGATTCAAAACGTGACACCTTTGTCTTCCTGTTGTTTATACTAGTACTCAAAGAAGTGCCGGTACTTGTTGGTACTTGTAGGTCCCAAAGTGTTATCAATCGTCTGATAGTTTTCAGGTAGAGTTCTGACTAAGATGTCCCTTGTACTACCAACTAATGTGCGCCACCCAGCATCCACACTGGTCTTGTGACCAGTATAGTGGCGGGATGTACGCTTATCACGGTCAATTTTCTTATCTCAACGTTTTTGAGATTTTCTCAATCTGATATTGTCATCGCTTTATGCTTTCTCTGCTAGTTCTATGCTGCCTCGGGTGTGTTATTCACCAGTATGCCCGGCTTATTATCTAGATCTTATTGTTTCTGATGATATAAATAGTATTTATGGAGATCAAAGGCTCCGGTTTGTATTATGGCCCCCCTTCTATTCCTTTCACTGAGCTAATCCATTCATGGAGTCTATGTCAATACGATGTTGGTACGAACTCAATTTTGAATTGGATTCTATTGAATCTAATACGGCGTTGGCTTTGATATAGGTCACGTATGTTCTTGCGATTTCCCATATACACACACCTTGCTGATAGATGCTTCAAGATTGAATGCTCGTGAAAGAGCTCGAGAAATGCTCCGGGAGCCGCAGGAATTTTCACTTCATGAGTTTTGATAGTTCTAAATGTCCGACGCTGACCAAGGTGCAGCTGTACTTCTGAGCCCGCCTTCGTAGATCTACAATCTTTACTCGTTTCAAAATATGTATAGGGCCTTTATAACCGCAGACTTCGATGTGAAAAGTGTAAAAATCCAACAATAAATTGTGGACAGCTAAATTGAAACGAAGAAAGAAATCCAAGGTAAGTATAAAGACCTGGAAGGGAGAAGGGTGAACCAAGAAGGATCATCAGGAAGATACACGCGACTGCCGAGAAACATTATAACATCAATAAAAGGGCAGTGTACCATATCGTAAACTGGTAGTGATCTATACATCAGTTGGTTGACTTGTCGTCAGCGGGAATGGTGCTAAATAATAAAAATCGGTAAAGTGTGCAAATAAAAGCAGTTTAAGCCCCACATTCCTCTCCTCCCACAAGTGATAAACTGGAATAACACACCTGAAGCTAACTTTCGATCCCTCTCGACTCACTCATTCACAAAGGGTGGATCGCGCTCAAGGTGGAGCTTTGCACTTTTGATCCTTGAAGTTCACTGCTAATCGACGCGGAAGGGCTGAAGGACCAAGTTCGCGAACCACAAGTAAAGTTGGTGACAAAGGCAGCACACGACTCAGAGGAAAATGAGAGATTGTGATAGTGTGGATGATTGCCGGATTTTTGTTTCCCCATGTTGAAGGGTGCTGAATGTCGGCGCGTTCTCAACGCGTTCATTGCCAGGTCTCCGAGGTTGTTTCGTTACTTCGTAAGTTTTTGCATCTCTATTCCTCAATGCTGGTATGCGATAGACCTATTTGACATTCCTTTTCACTCGATTCACCAATGGAATTTGCCCATTTTGTGGATCGCCGACAGCGTTTATGGGTCAATACTAGCATTCCTTAAAGGTGTCACCCGAGACTGATTTGCATGGCATTGCGAAAATTTTCATTCGATCCTCAAGCTTCGTCGTCGGAAGTAACTCGTATTTCCAGGTCTGGTTTTCTATCTCATTAACATTGCCATACTGGTCAGTCCAACTACATATATTTAACGACTTGGTGTCCTGACTACAGATCTTGAAATCAGAATCCTTTCAGGCTGAATGTGAGAGGCTAATATCTTGCCTGGCTGCATCTCAGTCCCCACAATAACCACCTCTCCGAACATATCTCGAAATTTGGCTCGGGAGTTCAATCTGTGTGAACCGTAAGTCATTTTCTAACAGGTAGAATAGGTCGTTCACATACGTTACCTATTGATTTCATGGTGGAGCCTGAGCCTGGTATCAAACAGAGGAGAAGAGCAGTCTGCGTACCATCATTGAATTGGTATAAACTAACAGGTTCGATCAGCACAGGAACAAAAAGGAAGATCCAAAAGTGCACACCCTTTCCCTTCAATTCAAGAAAGGCTTCGAATCTATCATTAGTGACCGAGCATCCAAGTAGTGATTTTAACCCCAGTACGCGCACCAGTAAATAGAAGACTTGTGGAAGGAGCCGCAAGGAACTGATAATGAAGCTTGCATCAGAACACCGACACATATTCAAAAAGAAATAACTCACAGAAACGAGTGTGCATACCGCGAGAGCGCTAGTCACAAGCCCGACGTTAAGGCTAGATATAATAGCATTTCATACAAACCCGACAATGAAACTAAATAGTTATTACCTGTAGATCATGAGACGATTTGTGGCATTCCGGGTCCTAGGCGGACACTATTAGGGGTGAGTACTATGGGTGAAGTCGAAGATAGACTCACGTTGTGAACCCCGGACGCATTCTGCCGAGAAAGTAGACAAGAGATACAGTGATCGTTAGATCAGTGATCATGTTCACGACCAGGTATAACAAATACAATCTCTGAGCGTAGAGAAGTGCATATGATGTCAGCGTCCAATCATGAGAAAGAGAACTACGCACGCGAGGGTCCTTTTCACTCATTATTACTATCGGGGGAAAGCCGAAGCTAGACGAAATATGAGTCATTTCACGTAAAAGTGCTTGAGAATTGGGACATACAGCTTGGAGCTGGTGACTTTCATCGGAACCAAGGGTCACCAGGAAAGGACTTTTGAACGTTAGGTCGACTTACCAAGTCCAACGCCTATTAGAAACGTTGTAGGTATACTGATTTTTCAATTGAGCTCTTTCTCCCACTCACTTAATTCAGTGAGGGATAAAGCGGCCTTTAGGCATGTAAGCCCCTTAGCTGAAATGCAAGCAATGCAAAGACGCACCGTGTATATAAGAAGAACTTTTCCCAGTGGATGACGTGCACTGACTATAGTGGTATGACGAGAAAAGGGAGTTAGATTCACTTGATTTACGCACGTCGATAGACTCTCCATAAGTAGAAACTAACAATGCGATGAGATTAAATACATTATTAGTGAGCAGGTCAGGAGACATTATTCACACCTTTGCACTGTTGCTGTGATAAGACACTTCAGATCATTGAGCCCTTTAGACATGTCAAATTTTCCGTAGTAGAAAGCTCACCGATATTGTGATTGCACTCTGAGGAGGAATTAAGAAGCTCTGGTCCGAAGAACGGGTAGGTAATGTCACATACTGCCATTCCACTAGATTCGACGATTAACAAAGCGTGACACAGAATCAACAATGAAAGAACGGTTTACATGCTAACTTCAAATGCGGCTCCCTTGTTCTCTGGGATCTTTCCAAAGATGAATACATAGTGTACCATTTGAGAGAGAAATGCCAGATGACCGCTTTCTAACAGGCTTGTAAAGCAATATTCAACACTACATCGCTCGCCGAAAACAAAGATATTGGAGTGCTTACAAGAGGAATGCGACCTACGGGTCAATGAGGGCCGTCAATTTTCCAGCTATTGGCTCATAACTACCAGGAACCTACTAATGATTTAAGGGATATATGGTCGTTACGATATGTGCGGTAATAGTATGTCGTTTGGGAGCACGTAATGCCAAAAACTCTGGTAGATCGCCTTAGATAGTGAGACGGAAAGAGAGACCAGCAGACGCACGCAGAACTTCCTAATGCTCCTAGATACAGCGGATGCTCAGGAAGGATCCATCCGTCATCTGAGTTGAGAAATTACGCACCAATAAGGGCGGATCCTATGTCCGACATTGGGGTCTTCCTTCAGTATACTCTTTGGTGCCCGAGAGGATTCCCCTAGATAAATATCATACGGACAACGGGTGACGGACGTATCAGCGATGCTGTCGAGGTGGTTTGGTCAAATATTGACGTCTGGAAGTTGGGACATTATACATAATGGACCGTCTTCTTCTTCACATTGACGTCGACTGTACACTTTTGGCATATGTCATTGCATGTCACATGAGGCCTGACATAGGCGTTGGGCGGCTTCAGGAAGCTCCCCTGCAAGTCTATTAGTTTTTTTATGATTCAGGAACCAAGCTAGTATATAAGGAACAAGAGCGCATTCAATGAAGGCTAATGTGAGGAAGCATAAAAAACATCCAAAAGGTGAGCTGAAGATTTACTCATCATGTTTTATGATCGGTAGAAAAGACGGAAACAGTGCTTCATTCGGTGTCTAGTACTCACGCAGTTCTAAAACAGATAAGGATCAGTAGGATGGCTAACAGCAATTCAAGAACGAAATGCATCTGACAAAAGAAAGAAAGTGTGGGAAACCAAGGGTACGAGTAATGGAAATGTTATGTCGATGCGGCAGCCGGCTTACTTAAGGGTGAGATGGAAGATTTGGGACGCAAGGACACATTCAGGAGATGAGCTGACCATTGGGAAGTCACTAATCACTAGTCAGCTAATGGGCGAACACCGGACAAGACCTCGCCATAGTCTGGCCTAAACCGGTGACCGTTCCCTCTGACGGAGACAATTGTAGAGCGGTCCAACTGAGTTTAAATTCAAGAGTGACTACAACATGATCGAAAATGTCATCGGAATGATCCGACTTTCCTAAAAGAATAGTGTCCATATTGGGAATAAGTGGGCGACACCGTGCTCAACGTTCGCAACTGTGCATTGTTTACCGTGTACTCATTATTGAGGTACACACTGCTCCAGCGCTTTCAGAAAAGCTTAAAACTAGATTTTTCACGTCTAATAATGACCTTTTTTCTATGATATCCAATGAAATGCCTCTTCCAAAGCTTCTGTCTAAATTTCTGGACAGCGTATTCTGGGGTCCAATATAAAAAGCCCATATTACCCAGTTCTATTAGTACAGCATATCGAGCAGTATAAAAAGAGAAAAAAAGGACCTATTCAGTCGCGAAACGACGACGGACGGCGCGAGTGTAGAGATTTGCCTCTGCTCATCCCCAATAGGGGACACTATTCTTTTAGGAAGGTCGGATCATTCCGATGACATCTTTGATCAAGTTGCAGTCACTCGTGAATTCAAACTCAGTTGGACCAGTCGTTATAATCGACGCTTGCTCTCATAATAACGAATGGTTACGAGTCTCAGTCTGGCCGCCCAACACGTTTAACCTCTGATGATAACCTTGCGCGCGGAAGAAAGTGGATCAACGATTGCCGGATTGATCGCACTGTTCTAAGTCACCGGTGGTTGTACTCACAAAGCTCATCTTCGATACCTGTGTCGCCCTTGTTCCCAATAACTCAGCCTCACTGCTCTCAATCTCGATACACCTTTACTGATGTCTCTCAAAATCCCAGACCAACTAAGAATTTGCCTATATATAGTCAAGATCGATATCTTCATGGACCGTTGCGAGCATGGCATGCCGAAGTCAGTTTCCTTGTTCCCCTTGTGTCACCGACGGCCTCAAAGACACAAATTTGCGACGATCTGAGGAAGCTTTTGACTATGGCAGTTTTTCAACATATTTCTTACACGCAACCTGAGACTGGTGTCAAGGAACCGGGCAAGACACCCCGACACACAGATACGTAGAACACGCGTGCGTCATTCCCCATTGCTCTGTGGGTCAGATCGTTAACAGCTCACGAGTCTAATTCCGCTTTGTCGCCGGTAGCAGGTCAGGCTCAAAAACTTGATCCAAACTCTGAAGCTGATCATGAAGACCTCCATCTTCGCGCCAGCCACCATCGTGTTCCTCTGAGCGGTAACCTCCAGCGCAACTCCCATCTCAGCGAACACGCTGCGACGTCAGGCTCGTGCCTTAGCGCTTTAGCCCTCGAAGGCTTCAAAGCTAGGGATGCTGATTCGCAATCTCTCAATTGATTGATCAGTGCTAACGTACTGTGTGAAACAGAAACACGTCGCGTCAGGAGGAGGCCTGGCCTCTTGAGGACCGGTTGCAAACAATGCATAGTCCTGGTACCCCGCACCTTCCGACTAACCTTTTGACAAGCATACTATGTGAAACAGAAACATGTCGCGTCAGGAGGCCTTGCCTCTTGAAGCCCGTTTGCAAATAATGTATACTCCTAGTGACCCACACCTTCCGACCAACCCATTGACAAGCCCAGCTCATTCTACGAACATGCCATTGCAGAGAAGGTGTGGTCCCGCGATGGAGATGGTCAAGGAGTTTGCTTTAATCCATGGTCGATATTGTTTAGCATGGACCTGGTACTTCTGTGTCTTCTTAGGTAGAGTTGAGTCCAGAGTCGGTATTCGACTGCACAGATTATATCGATATTGTACTGATCCAGTGTCGTTACTATCCGTTGCGCAGATCGAAAGGAACCTTTGGAGGTGGCAAGGTCTTAAGGTCGAAAAAGATAACCGGGTCATTATTCTTGTTCTTGGCCGTGGAGGCTGAAGTGAAAGGCATCTAGTTCGCTCGTCGTCTCGCTTGAATACTTGACGGAGATTCTATACCTATATAAGTGACTCATATCCAGGTGGCATACTCGTACCCGCCCCCCGCAATTCACTTTCCAGCTCCCTCTGCTGGTCCTCCAACAACATAATACGTCGGCTCATTAGTTCTATCTGACCTCGCATCCCTTCCTCTGGGCCGTTCAAATCTGGCGGTGCAAAAGCAAGATGTGGATCTTCTCCAACAGGGAAATGTCCAATACTAGGAGGTTCCACGGAGGTCTTCTTAACTCTCGAGATATGACGATTCGGATGTCCTATCCCCAGTCTCATGAGCAAACGTACATCCAGAAAATGAGGACGATAGAACTATACTGACTGGAAGTGAACGCATGATTAACACCGCTTCTTAGACTTTCGAAGGGCCTAGGAACAAACTCAAGACGTGCGTGCACTGCGCTGTGACGTCGCCTCCAAAGCCAGATACCAGCAATAAGCAAAATCAAGGTGACGATGACACCCACAGCACCTCCCACGATTGCTCCAGTGACATTGTGATGTTCGGTATTGGACAATATAGTTGAGGTGGGTCTTGTAGGTATATTGGTAGAACTAGTATCGGTAGATGTCAGCGATCCCGGCGTCGAGGTCAGTGTGGTTGTGATCGGTGTATCAAAAAACAGAGTTGTAGTTTCTGCGGCCGCAGATTGTTGCCCTTGAGATTGAAATTGAAATTGTGATTGTGATTGTGAGGCCTCAGGTGTATCGAAAACCTGAGTTATAATTCCAAATGCGGCCGCAGATTGAGATGGAGATGGTGCGGCCCGACGTGGGTAGCTAGATATGCAGAGAACGCTTTTGAACAAAAGTCTTAATTTCAAAGGTATGTTACCTACTTTGTTGTTGCTGTCCAAGTGTCAAATAGGCTGTGTCAAGATTTAGTTCTGACTAATAACGTTTGGTTACTTGAAGGTACCTAGGAAGTTCTTTCGGAAACGGTCTATAATTTAATTCAGCTCTGAAATGGCCTCTAGAAAGCGTCTAAAGAATTATTTACGTTGGTGTGCCGTCTCTGGTACTTGTCTTTCTGAGTAAATGTTTCCTTTAGTGCGCATGCGAGAGAGACGTCAAAGAGCAACAAGGATGGTAAGTACATACTTGGTTGTTGTCAGTAGAGAACTTCTCGTGCTTTCCGTGGATACCGAATCTGACCTCCAAGCAAAGACTTGAAATTTAACCATACGCGATGACCTGAGAGGAAGATGACGATCATACAAATTAGTATGAGCCTCTCAGGTCTACAAAAAGAATGCACTCACAGCCTGAGCGTTCACGACTGGGCGAAACAACTGACTGAGGCTGAGAAAAGATGCGTCAAATATATGGGGAGAATTTGTCTGGGCCATGCGTAGTAGTAGTAGTAGTAGTAGTAGTAGTAGTATACTACCGGCATGATCCTATCGCGAACGTTGTACAGACTCTCCGATCAGGTCGCTCTTACTGATCAGGTTACAGTCTGTTGTGTTGCTGGCTGAAATGTATTCATTCCTCATCATCATCTGCCTTGTATCAATCTAGAACTGCGTCAAAGATCTTGTACACTATAATTATCCACAAGAGAAGGCGCTCCGGAATTGAGAACACAGCGAGGATATAAATAGTACTATTCCCCGCTAGATATTTCGGCGGGCATAGGTCATTAAGCAGATTTTGCAATTACTTGTTTTATCTGTGTCGACATGCCGTAAACTTCAACAGTTGTTCCTCGTTGGGATCGTGCCAGTGGAGTATACTCCTTCATTAAACGTCACTCTGAGAGGGACTCGGGAGTGAGAAAGGGTTGGTCGCTACAATTTCAATCTTGAAGAGATCTATATATATATATATATTGTCTCCGTATGACAAAATTTAAAGCTCCTGGTTTTCGGCATTTGGGGCATGGAAAAAATGTGACCTACGCGTAAGAAGACCGTGGCGACGCTAAGTATATCATCGAATATGGTATTTTGTTTCCAAAGAATAACATATGATTCAGAGGACGTCTAGATATCAAATAGCAAAAACATATCAATTGACTGGTCCCGCGACGAATGACAACCTATCCATCACCTTCGGTTATCGTCGCACTCGAAGGTCTTGTAGCGAGACTTCCTGTGGATCCTGGAACATTTTCCGAACCTTGGTACGGGAATTTAACCTATCATAATTTTAACTGTTAGAATCCACCATCACTTATCCCACCAAAGGATACGTACGTTACCTGGAAGAGCAATGTGAGAAAAGAGCAACAGGATCTTAAATTTTTATATACATACCATCATTGAGTTGACATAAACTAAGTCAAAAAAAAGCGATACCCCCAGTTGATCAACGGAAACGTCCCTATGGCTTTCAGAAAACTGAATGACATACATCTTCCATTAAGTTCTACGAATGCTGGTATAACCAGTCAGCTTTCAGAAGCACGGATGATTGTGTATAAGGATGCACCTGTATATATAACAGTTTTGGGGGTTGCATAGAACTGTCCGGTTGATATCACTGAACCTGACAATGGGATGAAGACTAGAGAACCCACGAAGATCATTGCACCAAGTGCTACAATAATTGGAAAGAATCCTGCACCGATGCTATGCCGTACTTGTAAGTTGGGGATGTATTAGGGGAATGTTGAGATCAGCCCCTGTCGCGCACCTAAACATTACCAGTCGGTTGATGACGCCTTCAGACCTAAAATCGACAAAGGTCTCTCATGCTAAAAAAGACATGGACTGTATACGGTACTTACTTTTTGAACCCCGTACGCATTCTGTTCAGGAAATAAACAAGAGATAGGGTTATGGTTAGATCACAGATTGTCGTTGCGATCAAATTGAACGAGAAAGAAGTCTGTAGGGATTGTCCATGAACTCACAATCGACCAGGTCACTGGGGCGTGAATTGGAAAATTGGCTACTTACATGTTGTTTTTCCCCTTCCATTGAGGTGAGAAGGGGGTTGCCAAACCTGGCAAAGGTTTGTGAAGGCGTAATATGAGAGATCCGACAAGACATACAACAAGGAATTGGTAACTATGCAAAGAAGCTCGGAATTTACGTCTGGAAATGAGATAAAATAACTCACCGATTCCTGAGCCTATTAAGAGGTTTCAATGTCAAAGAAGACAACTGAGTTCAGCAAGTGGAATGGGATCCGCTGCGTATTTACCTAGTTGGGCAAGACATGCAAAGAGCTAGGTAGTGTGAATGAGAAATACTCCCAGTTGGACAAAACACTTACAATCACTCCAACGAGGAATTTCCCCCATCGATGGCTTGTACTGACTATGAATAGTTGATTAGAGATTGTGGATCTACGATGAGAAAATGAAGATTTAAAAGGCACACACTTCGATACACTCTCCATGCGTAGAAACTGACAGCAGTTAATAAGCCAGAGAGTCTGAGTAAGCGTGACCATTATGCTTACCATTGAACTATCGCGCCGATTACCATCTATGAGTTCATAACTAATGAGAACCAACATCAAATTATTTAAACAAATGAATACGCACAGAAATGGTCACTGTACTCTGCAAGAGCACCATTAAGATTAAGCGCTCATCTCAATAGAATTACGATACGCACAGCAGCTCCTCTGTACGAATCCATACGATAAGTAGCGTGATCTTGGTTTGAGTCTATTCAATTATTTCACTTACAGCGTAATTTCGAGCGCTACCGCTGACTTCTCTGGCAGTTTGCCTATAATGTATAATTCATGCACCGATTGTGCAAGGAACACCACATGCATAACTTCTAATAGGCTTCGGTAAATTGAGTGCGTGCATTGGTGTTAGACGGATACAGTGTAACGTACCATAGGAATGTGACCTATATATATTTCAGGAGTTAGCTATACAAATCCTTCGCAATTTTCAAGAAATAGGTGAACTTACCACCCCTTTGAGAAACTTATGCTCGCGAGGATATGTCTTGTAATAATACGCAGCCTGTGAACATGTCACACCAAAAAGTCTGGGACGTAAAGATCAGCCGAGGTTCGAGACTGTTGAAGGCTGAACTCACGCAAAGCTAATAAGAGCGCCTATTAAAAAGATAGTAAGCATACATAAATGAGTCAACTTTCAGACTATTTTCGGAAGTACCTGCAAGGAATGGCCCCTCAATCCCTCCTACGTTTGACATAGGTCGTCTTCAACTCGGACAATAGTCGACGATGAACCGCGGGGCTGGAACCCTCCGTGACTGCGTATTAGAAGCGAATTTTATTCGGTTACGGTCAGGGCAGTCGGTTTTAAAAATGATCCATCATTTGTGAGCAATACGCCGCTTAACCTACCAGCTAAAGCATGATAATTGCTCTTCCATAGAGCGTCGATAATTCCAGCATCTTGTCAGGATTGTTCGTAGAATGACGTATTGTGGATGGTCTGAACAAATGCATGAACGGTGACAAGGAGCAGAAGAGGGGTCAATTACAGGCTTGGAGAGTCAGGTGGTACAAAGAACATACGGTGATCTTGTCAATGTTAAACGTTAGTCTGGCACAGGGGACTGATGGTCCTGTGTTACTGTGTTTGTTCGAAGAAGTCACTTGACGAGACATCCATTTCTCCATTTATCTATGAAAATGGTCTTTGGGCTCGTAGATGTATAGTATGTAGTATTACCGAGACAGGTCCGGGATTCTTCCGTCACGAATTATCATTATCCCAGGACTTAGAATCGGCACGTAACAGCGATCTGTCAACAGACTCGGAGCCGGCGACTCCTTAAGCAACGATGTTGTCATGAATTAATCTCTCTGCCTGTTACTGTAGGAAGGAAAAGGTAGAAAGTTCCGCGACTGTTAACCGTGACATTACTACGACGAGTAGCGTGACAATAGAGGTTATTTGGACCACATTTCGCATCCTCGCTCAAAGGCAGTGTCTCCAGGGACATGTTCTGATTTGCATGACATTCTCCAAGGTGTCTGTCGATGCCCAACTTTTGTCGTCGGAATAAGCTCATACTCCCAGGCCTGGCTTTCCATGCCATTAAGGACGGGCGGTAGCATGAGTATCCTGGTCGGTTCTTGCAAACCACTCATGTTAAATGACTATCCGGCGTCCTGACTGCAATGCTTGAGCTTCAAAACTTTTAATTGCACGTAAGAGGATAATTTCTTACCTGGCTGCATCTCAATCTCGAGGAGCTGGCCCACAGTGATCTCCCGTGGCTCTCTGAACATATTTCGAAATTTTGCTCGGGAGTTCAATCTGTGTGCATCCATAAGTGATTCGTCACCACGAAAAATAGACCATCCTTGTTCACGTACGTTACCTATAAATTTAATCGGTGGAACATCATCAAAAAGAAGAGAATAGAATCGCGTGTAATATCCATACCAGCATTGAATTGGTATAAACTAATGGGTTTAATTAGCACACGAACGAAAAGGTTGTTCCAAAGGGACGGACCTTTTCCCTTCAATTCAAGAAAGACTTTTGAATTTATTATCAGTGATCGAGCCTCTAAGCAGCGATATAACCTCGGCGACACGCACTAGTAAATAGAAGACTTGTTGAAGGAGCAGCAAGGAACTAGTTGAATTCGCATCAGAACACTAATAACAAGAAGAGCAGGGGCTTACTGCGACAAGTGTGCATACAGCAAGTGTGCTGGTTACAAGCCCGACGTTGAGGCTGAGCAACATTTCATATCAATTCAATGATAGAATTGAACCTCATACCTATAGAGTATAAGGCCATTTATGGCATGTTGGGACCTACGCAGAATACCAGACGGAGGAGTGGTGATATGTTTAAGTCAAAGAGCGACTCACGTCGTGAAGCCCGAGCGCATTCGACTGAGAAAATAGACGAGGGACCCACTGATCATCAGATCAGTGATCATGTTTACGACCAGGTTGGACAGGTACAGTCTCTGAGCATAGGAATAGCCCATATGAGGTTCACTTTCAATCAAGAGAAAGCTACTGCGTACGCGAGGGACCTTTTCACTCATAGTTTCGATCGAGGGATTGCCGTAGCTAGACAAAATGTGCATGAGTTTTTGGTGAAAGTGCTTGAGGATCGGGACATACAGCAAGGAGTTGGTGACTTTCATCAGAACCAAGGGTCACCAGGAGAGAACTTCAGAAAATAAGGTAAGGTTGGCTCACTAAGCCCGGTGCCTATCGATGATTAAGGTAATTCATGATTCAAATGAGATAATTCACCCACTTAATTCTGCGAGAGATGCGGCGATCTTCATATATGTAAGTCTCTTCCACGAGATGCAACCACGAGATGCAAATGAGGGCGATGACGTACCATAAATATGAGGAGGACTTTTCCCAGCGAACGACGTGCACTGACTATGATGATATGACAAAAAATAGGATGTATATTCAGTTGATCGACGCACGGCGATATACTCTCCACAGGTAGAAGCTGACGATGCGAACACAGTTGATTACAGTTGCATAATGAGCAGGTCAGGAGACGTTATTCGCACCTTTGCACTGTCACTGTGACGAGACACTTAAGATCATTGAGCCCCTTAGGCATGTCAAAAGTTCTGTAGTATAAAGAAGGCTTTACCGATATCGTGAGGGCACACTGAGGAGGAATTAGAAAGTATACTCTGGAGAATGGATGGATAGTGTCACACACAGCTAATCCACTGGATATAACGTTAAGAAGGGGTGACCAGATCCAACATTAAACTTAAGGCTTACATGCTAACTTTGAATGCGGCTCCCGTGTTTTCTGGAATCTTACCGAAGATGTAAATGTAGTGGACCATTTGAGAGAGGAACGCCAGATGGCCAATTTCCAAGACGCTTATAGAGCAATATTCAACACGACGTTGCCCAGTGAGACTATAAGAGGGCTTACAAGAGGAATGCGACCTAAGTTGATGATGCGAGTCGTTAATTCGTCGGCTATACGCTGAAACTACGAGAAACTTACCACTGATTTGGTGAATATATGGTCATTAGGATATGTACGGTAATAGTACCTCGTTTGGGAGCCAGTAATACCAAAAAGGCTGATCAAACACCGTAGACAGTTAGTCGGGAAGAGAGACCATAGCAGATATAGATTTACGCACAAAAAAATTCCCATTACTCCTGAATTCAGCTAGGTTCTCAGGAGATATCCATCTGTCGCTTGAAATTACGCACCAATGAGGGAGGGTCCCTCAATGCGGCCCAAGTCCGACATCCAAGTCTTCAGGATACGATTTGTGTGCCCAATAGGATCAGAACGAGGCCCTCCACCTAGTCAAGTACCACACGCAGGCCTGAGAGTGAGAGGCATATCAGCGATGGTGTCATGACGGTTAAATACTGTAATACGTGCCCAATGACACCACAGATCAAAACGTTTTGATCGAGGTTGACAAAAAAGAGAAGGTCCATGTGGTGTGCTTTCCGCCTCCGCCTCCGGGGATGTCGCAAATTGGAATCGAATTACACGTCTGGACCCATTTAGCCCTTTAGCGTTGCGTTGGCACGGGAGGTCTCTGCATTGGTCGAAAGGGCTGTGCGAATTAAGTATTCATCTAAGTATTCTTCAAATCCCGACATGAAATCGTACCTACTAGGAGTGCAAACTTAGTCTTCAAAAACTTTTAATATCCATCGCGCGCGCGTTCTCAGAATCTTCCGGACAGCGGAGCCTGCTCCGACGCATAAGGCAAAGCATCCCCCGGGCCGTAGCTAGGGAAATTGCGAGTCCCAGAACGCTTGAATACGTCTCTATGTAGAGTAGCTAAAACCTGGCAAGGGAGTCACAAGGGAGTCATTATAGCGGCACCGCAGTCCTATCCATTTGCTGTGCTTGCAGGAGCGCGGTAGAATAAGCTCCCATAAGAAGTCGCCAGCTCCTCTCCGCCCGGACCAGCGTAACGTCATCTCATCCATGGCGAGCGGGTGATCCTTTGACGGCGTTCCACATTGGCAAGAAGCAACGTTGACAGAAGCCAAGGTAGGACCAAGATGGACAAATATTGCCATCCATAGTAAGTAGTTATAGGGCAGTTTCGATCTCCCTCAAGGCAACCCCACTTCCTATCCGTGGAAGTCTCTGCGCAATAGCAAAAACGCCGAAAGGAATATTCGGATGCGCCCAGGCAGGTTCCGTTGATATACGGCCAGAAACAGCCAGCTCCTCGTATCAGCCAGACAGCATCGGTGGTTCAGGACAAGTCGTAGTTATTACATAATTATTTTATGTGCAACTCGGCGCCTTGCTGCCAGTACTTACCGCGGTAAGTACCTCTTACAGAAAGAATTCGAACAACTGGAGTAGTCATGGCAGCATGATCTTGATCGTGTCAATGGAGAGAGGAGCGCACTATATATTAAGTATATAAATTACTTTGACCGAGGTATATATATGAAGCTTTGCAGAATGGAAAGAATGAATAGTGCACATGCTCCTTCTATCAGAAGAGCCAAAAAGAGCCACGACGCCCATCTAGTCTAAAGTCTAGGGCCACACCATCCTTCCGAATCCCCAGAATAACCACAAAAACGAACGCCCAGAGAAGGGCTTATCAACATGCCTCCTCACATCCCACAAACCCTCAAATCCCCAACGTCTCTCTCCTGGCCGCGATCTCATCTCTAAGCATCGAAACCCTACTATCCAACCGGCTCGACAAATCCACCGCGCTCCCCGCCAGCGCCATCGCCGCATCTAGCTTCTTCCCCGCCGCCTTCGTCACCTTATCCCACTCCGTAAGCCTCTTCACCGCCTCATGCATCCCATTCGCCCCGAACCCGCCCGCGCCCTTATCCGCATCACTCGCCTCGAGCTCCTTCAAATCTAGAACCGCAAGCTCGAACATTGCCACCCCTCCAACCCAGGTGGACACTTTGATCGAGTGCTGGAGTGCACACGCCGCTTTGAGGCTCTCTCGCGACGCGGCGTATTCGCCAACTGTGCGCTCGCAGATGCCAATGAGGAGATGTCGGATACCTTGTTCGTCGGGGGTGTCGATGTCTGAGAGACTCTGGGGGTTCCCCTCGCTCGATCCGTGGGTCGGACCCGTGACAGAGTCGAGGGATCCGGATCGCTCGGGCTTCGTAGTGGAAGCAGACGACGACGAGCGGTGCAGGTTCGCGGATTTGGGCATGGGTTGGAGGGCGTGTGAGAACCCGAATACGGCGCGCGGGGTGCGGCCTGTGCGGGGTGCGGCGGTGGCCAAAGTGGGGGTGGGAGAGAGAACAGGAAGAGGTGTGGGTGCGGGGAGGGGGACGGAGAGCGGGAGGGCGGGGGTGAGAGCAGACCATTCTTTGATGTGGGCTAGGGCCAGCCGGCGATCGATTCGGGCATGGGTGTTCCAGACTGGGGAGACGGGGAAGTGAGCAAGGATGTGAAGGAGAAAAAAACGACGCACAGAGCCCAAGTTCCTCTGCGATACTAATCTTAATCGACTGTGCCCATAACTTCGGGTCCCCGCCTCTCCTTTTCTGCTTTTCCTGGTAAAAGGCCACTGCACACTCATCAGTACTGCCCAAACGTCACTGCAAGAGATTGACTCACATTTCTTCTTGATGAAAACCTCAGTGGGTAAATCCTTCCCATTAATCTTCTTCTTATCAATAAGATCAGGGATCGTATCCAAAAGCGCCTGCGCCTTGGTCGTGTTCCCCAACGAGATATAACAACCCGCAGCTAGGAAATAATATGTCGCGTGACTCCTACAATGTCACAAATTTAATCAACATCCATAAAGCAGCGAAGGAGTCAGAAAAGACGCACCAGCTGTTAAGCTCCGTGACCTTGATGAACATATCTGCCGCCTCCTGATACCGCCTCTGGCCCAAGAGCGTCCATGCCAACTCGAATACCAACTGCGCAAAAAATTTAATCTAGGTTCGAAAGAAAGGAAAGGCAGCGAACGTACCAAGGTATCGGCCTGAGCAAACGAGTGCGGGCGGTCGGGACGCAGTCCGTCCCTGAGCACTTTTATAGCGCCTTCCGGGTCGTATGACATCCGCATTATCTTTGCCTAGAAGTCGGATGTTGATCAGATTATGTAGATGAAGCAAAGGAGGAGACGCACGCGGTTGAGGATCCATAGAGCACCTTCGGGGAAGCGAGCTTCGATGCTAGAGGTAGCTTGGGTTAGTACTTGGGTGGTAAAGGAATGTGAAAAACATACGAGTCAACGACGGCTTTGTATTGTCGGATAATATGGGCTTCGTCGGCTTGGTATCCAGAGAGAAGGAGAACGACGCCGTAGTATGTCATGAGGACGAGGCTGTGAAGCTCAGTTCAGTTTGCCAAGCAATGCCGTCATGGAGTAAACTCATACCCCGCAAACACCGAATGCACGTCCGTCTTCCCCGCAGACACCGCCAGCGCCCTCAACGCCAACTTTCTATCATGCTTGAACCCGAGGAAGCCGACAAGACCCCTACACGCACACGTCAATACTAACTCTATAATACAAAACCAAACGATACGCACTGGACCTTCTTCGGCAGAAGGGAAAACACCAAATTGAACAGCCCAAACCCAAAGGCCGTGCCTGCAACGATGAGGTCCTCCACGGGCCCATCAGGAGGGTGTAGGTGACCATCCGTGCCATTCGTACTCGTGCTCGCACTCGCACTTGATACGGACAGTGAGCTTGATGTTAAGCGCGCGAAAAGGGACTTTGTAGCCGGAGCGACAGTGGTTGTGGTAGTGGACGATGAGGTTATTGAGGACGCGGAGGAGTGCAGAGAAGGCGTGGAGGATTTGCGGGAGGGTGCAGGTGTGGTGGAGGGGGTTGAGTAGGCGTCTAGACCGTTCGGGAAGACGGTTTTGTAGAGTCTGTGTGGCGTTAGTAAAAGAAGTGTTAGAAGAATATAAGTACATACTTGGAAAATTTAGAATGGGCGCTGTTGAGTGAGTACCTGGGAGTCCAAGTTGAGCATTAGTAATGAAAAGGAAAGCAAGACTTACATGCACTGAAGATATCCCATATACGATTCACTGCAGATACATATTAGCTATCGTTATGTTTGAAGAGATATTACACACCTCAGGGCATTCGTAAGACCCAACAAAACCACGGCGTCTGCATTCAGAATCTCCCACTCCAATCCTGGCGGAAATCGTTGTTTCGGGTGCGCCTTGCTCGCGCTCTTCATCTGGCGTCGTGCGCCCGCCTCAGACAAAGTCAGGCATCGGGTAGCCTCTGCCATTAGGCCCGTCTGTGGTTGTTTCATACAAGGTATGTGAAGATAATCAAACAACGAACCTCCATGCCGAGCGCAGCCTCCATGAAAGCACACACGCCCTGGCCTAGGAGATGATATGGGTCCTCTTTGCCCGAAAAATGAGACTTGGCACGATTGAGGTCGTTGCAGAAAAGATAATCGAAGCCGCGCGTGGCGGAGGCAAGCAGCTCGGCGCTGGTCGCTTCATTGGGTATTGAGTCGGGCATCGTGGTCGCCGTGGTCGCCGTGGTCGTCGTCGTCGTCGTCGTCGTTGATGTAGTCTATGCGTCTAGCAGAAGTGTGATGGAGCGTTAGAGGAGGTTGTAGAAAGAGATTTTTGATGAATGTGCAACGTAAACGCTCTGATGTCGGCGATCGCATGATCGCGATATCGGGCGGCGGTGTTCTCGTGACGACAGTTTTAGAAATTTGATCGAATCAATTTCGGCTCTGGTGCAGTGCGTGGTAGTGTTACCGTAGCTCGGCTCTGTGCTGCTGAGCCGCAAAGCTGAGCTGGAATGGAGCCGAGCTAAGCCATGTGTCCAGCTCCATTCAGACTATGTCTGTGATCTGGCTCGGACTTTGCTTCAGGCCAGCTTCGAACTGGCCAAGCTGGAGCTTTTTCCATAATAGGGACACGTGATCAACAACAGTTCTCTCTCCATCGACATCACCACGTACAACACTTCTCTGCATTTGTGAATGCGCCAAGACTGTGGCCTGTTGTAAATCTCACCTAGAGCTACACTTTAATGACACAGATTCATTCATTCTTGCTGCTGGCCATGAGTTGAAGGGTAATATGTAGCCTGAGGTATTGACAAGATACAGGAACAGTTTTAGGTGTGTCCGTTGAATCAAGCATATAATACCCCTCTCACAATTACACAGAATTTCAGTCTGTCTCAACAAGGCCGTCAAACCTGAACCTCAAGGCTTGCTGTCAAAGCAACATCCCTCAATAACATGTTTGGCTACTCAACTTCATGGCTGGCAGGGCTCAGATTTGTCGCTCCCGAACCTCTTCCTTGCCTCATTTTCAATGCATGTAACAATTTCCATGGCTTCTATGCAAGATCTGCAATGTTGGAGCAATTGAATAGATCCTTACTCAAATCCCATCATTTATTTGGAGCTGGGCAATTTTGGAATCAAGACTGTTGAAATTCATGGACTGGAGACATTTCTATGATGTTGTTTGAAAAGCGCAATTGAATGGAATTCAAATGAAGGCTCATATCGTTTTGTAATTCCTCCTTTGTATACATTAATTGTTTCTTTATCCCACAGCAGACATTTCAAGAAGTCAAGGTCTGTGCCGAATTGAATACTAGTCAACACATGTTCCGAGAGCAGGGAATTTCCTTCAATAATCCCTTACATGCAATGTTGATGGCCGCCTACTCTGGATTGTGCAGAATTTGTTGAAATAGGTGAGCAGTTATACTGTCAAAGGACATCAAACCCATAATGCCTCCTTGCAGAGCTTGCAAGAACACTGCCACTAGCTGTGAGCACCAAACCACTCTACCTGGAGGTGCCCTTCAAACCACATTCCAAGGTACTTCCACAGCCCTTTGGATCGGTTTGTGCTATTGATCTGGATTTGCTTAATAGTGAATGTTCAACCTGCTGCCACATTGACCCTTCCTCCTCCTGAACCTCAACCCACTTCTCCTGCCATTGGCCAATGCCGTGTCAAACAGAGCCAGTCTCACCCAGTAATGTTGGCTGCACCATCTTCATCCCTGCCTACTGCCACCACCATGCCTGGTTCTACTACATTCCCAGAGAGTTGTCAGCATGACAATTCTGAAACTGTACCACTGTTATCAGATCTACCAGCTCAGCTAAGTGTCATGAGGGAGGAACCGGGCACCCTGCATGGTCCTGGCCACCTGGGTGCATATGTAGGGATAACAACTGGTGAGGCACGCTGAACTCTTTTTCAATGCCACTGACACTCCAGTCTCCAGGTGCCACAAACCCTGACAACCACATGACAATCCCACCCATCCACCCGCCAGAGCAAAATCCCTTTCTTGATACCTCAACCTCGATTGAGCCCCCTTGCACACTGCCTCCAAGACCTACAAGTGCCAAGTTCTTCCCGAGCCCAAGTCCAACACCTTCCACACTGTCGCATCCTACAAACAATGCCCTGCATAGACCACAAGGCCCTCACAGATCTCCAAGGGCTGGCCAGCACTGCCACACACCTGCTTACAATCGCCATGTTCGCAATGACCGCCAAGTGATGAAGAAGAAGAATGAACCTAAGGCCAGAGATGTATGGACTTTTTTTGGCGAGGTGGATAAGGGCCGACAACCATGTCTCCTGTGTCAGTACATTGAGTTCCATTCATCTCACAAGGTTTTTTAATGACAACTCTTGTTAGGGCTAGAAATGCTGTAAATTCTTCATGGAACGTTACAACACTGAGTATCACAACAGGAAGTAGCGGCCATTGAAGCCATCTCATTGAAGAACATGGAGATGAGTGGATCCATGCCTGTGACCAACTGCGCATTGAGATCATGGTGAGTTCGGCACAGAAGCTTCTCAATGACTATTGTGCAAGGCAAGGTGAGACTCGGGCTCAAGATGCGACCAACAACATTGGACCTCATTTATGTGCATATTCTCTGGAGGCGTTTCTTGATGCCCTCATAGAGTGGATTATTTCAGATGACCAGGTATGCGACATTGGTTCTCTTTGTACAGTTCTAATAATATATCTTTCAGTCTATCTATGTCATTGAAAATATCAAGTTACAGGATGTTTTTCTCATGCTTCGTGAAGAGCTCAAGGACACAGACATACCACATTGCCAAGCCATTTGTGAGCAGATTGATGCTCTCTGGGATGAGCATTTAGATACATTGGAAGAGAGTATGAGAGTCAGCATTTTCGTACATCACAGTGTGGGATTTATGGACTGATCCAAATCTTACACCATTCATGGCTGTTACTGCTCATTGGATCGAGGCCAAAAAAGTGCCATCACCAGTTGGAACTCATTACAAATTACAACTTCGTGCTGATCTCATTGGTTTTCATTGTGTTCCTGGCCATCACACAGGCGAGCATCTTGCCCATGCCTTTCTCCATGTTGTTGATCACATTGGACTTTCAGATAAAGTAAGTCTGTCTTTTGATATGGTTTTGCAACCTTAACCATCATTGAGTTTAGATTGGATGGATTACACTAGATAATGCATCTAACAATGACACATTTGTACGAAGCTAGAAGCAGAACTTCGAAAATGACATATTCCATTTGATCAGGTGAAGCATAGAATAAGGTTGGGCTTTTTCTTGGTTCAAGTTGCAGATCATTTTCTCACTTTGTCGGTTTCCAGATGCTTCCCACATATCGTTAATCTGGTGTGTAAAGCAGTTTTATCTGCAATCACTAATATGGACTATGCCAAGGAACTTGCACTCAGTGAAGATCAAGATATTTCCTTCCTGGATCAGGCTGAACATGATCCAATTGCAACAGCAAGAGCACTGATTCGAGTCATGAGTTGTAACAGCTAACTGCTATGCTCATTCCAACATAGTTATTAGATCTGATCTTCATCCTTGCATTGTGCATATTTCGCAGATGTTACAAAGGCCCTCCATCAACAGGATATACAGCTTCTTCATGATGTTGATACTCATTGGTCATCAACATTACTGATGATTGAATGTTTCCTTCTTCTTGAAATGGTTTGACGTTTTCCTCACACATCTCAACATTGAGTGACATTGCCTATTTTGTAGGCAATCAAGAAATTCCTTGAAAGCCCAGAATTTGCTGAACTCAAGAAGTACGCACTTCCAGAACCAGATTGGGAAGCGCTTGAGGCCTTTGAGGAGATTCTCCAAGTGCGTTGAAACTTCATCACCATTGAATGGATCAACCTTAGCCATATTATAGATACCTCATGCCTTTCAACAGCATCTATCTGCTGAAAAAACTCCAACATTATGTAGTGCGATTCCATCCTTTGAAGCCATGATTCAGATGTGGAAGGAGCATCAAAAGAACCATCCAGACACTTCATATATGGTTTAGCAGGGTCTGGACAAGTTAGAGAGCTATGTGGAGCGAACAAGTGTTGTTTTGGCATATATTGTTGCTATGGGTGCATAAATTTGACTGTTGTCTTTATATAACTTATCAGACTATTGTCAGTTTTGAACCCAACAATGAAGCTCAAATATTATGAGCAATATGCTCCCGAAAAAGTCTATTGGGTAAAGGAGATATTTATTCGTGAGGTATGTGATCAATTCTCACCTGGACTATTATTGGATTCATAGTGTCAAACTCAATGCAGATCGAAAAATACTCAGTTCAACCCAGCCCAGCACCAGACCCACCATTACAAACCTTGCCTGCATTCACAGAGTTCATGACTCCTGCACATTCTCGAGCTCTACAATGTGCTGCCATGCAGGCACAAACTGCCAATGACATCCTCAGCTTTCATTCTCGCAGCAATGTAATGTCTTCAACCTGCAGCTTAAGAGCAGAAGTTGATGCTTATTTACTTGATTCTGATGTTGGGAATGGGAGTGTGTCGTATTGGGAGGTATGTAGCACAACATTCAAGTTTAAACCCTCAATTTATATCGTGATATTGCAGGACAGCCAACACCGTTTTCCAACACTTTTTCAGGCTGCATTAGACATTCTGCCCATTCAGGGCTCCACCGTTCCATGCGAGCATGTCTTCTTGTCTGCCAAAGAAACAATGACTCTTTGATGGAATCACATCAAACTGAACCTGATGGAGGCTTTACAGATGTTGAAATTTGCCTTTAATCATGGGAACCACCTTGATTTTATGTTCAAGACTGACAAGGATGCTGAGATAAAGGATTTAGAGTCCATTCTGGATGATGAGGCTGCCAATACAATAGATATCATGTCATTTATTCAGAGTTTAGTAGTGGAATGATAAGTTAGTTTTCTATTCCATATTTAGCAACAGA
>JABAJS010000100.1:0-40155 GCA_018221635.1 Tephrocybe sp. 10521TJB | reverse complement strand
ATATGCTGGGATTTAAGCCTATGTAGTAGATTATTTTGTGACTTCGAAGATGAACAAGAATTGGATTTTAAGACTATCGAAGACAAACGAATATTGGATAGTAAGACTATGATAAATTAAGCCTACCTTGAAAGCTAATGATTATTTAGGCTTTAGTAATCTTGGATAGGCTTGGGCCCGATGGCCATGGGGCCAATCTGCGCCTAAGGGTCTGACGATCATCGGGTAGTCTTGAGACTACCAACTGATATCACCGGCTTATCAGCCAGCAGTTGTTCGACATTGAAGTCAGGGGTGGTCTTGTAGATGATACCCTCCGATAAACAAAATGTTAAACACTGGTTCTGTGGGATACAGAGTATCAGTATTCGACCGGACCCTCGCGACCATTCACTCACCGTGCTCATGCGTGACTTTGGAGATGAAAAGACCTCCTGGGCGGAGCTGAAAAAGAATGGTACGAGACGATCTTCATCGACATCCGACGATTCCTCAGCGTCGTCCCACTCATCTTCACTGCATGAATTACTTCAGATCTTCATCTAGAACATAGGGAT
Source organism: Tephrocybe sp. 10521TJB (assembly GCA_018221635.1). Lineage (NCBI taxonomy): Eukaryota > Fungi > Basidiomycota > Agaricomycetes > Agaricales > Lyophyllaceae > Tephrocybe > Tephrocybe sp. 10521TJB. The sequence continues at coordinate 39,598 of JABAJS010000100.1, read as the reverse complement.
TGGGCCCCAACGAACCTCGCTACATTAACAACAATAACTTCGGAACGCCCAGTGGTGGCAAGCGTCCTTGTAGGTACTTCAACTTGTTCGTTGTGATTGCGGTTAAGGATCCTGGGCTCGTTCAAGACCCTAGAGCGTGTCTGCTCGTAGGTCCTGTTGATTGCCATGCTCTCCTCTTCCTCGACCCTGGTGGCCACATCGGTGAGACGATGTTCACTCCTAGAGTGCCCAGACTCAGGAGCAGTAGTACTTTGCAGATGCGCGACATCGAATTCGCGGGTAGTTGGGTATAATATCTCATCGGCACTGGTCACGGAGTGTCTATGCTCAACATGTATGAGTGGTAAGACAACGACTCACTGTCCTGCTTCCCATTTCTGGCAATAGTTGAATGATATGCGCAGGTCTTGAACCGTTGAACGTAACGGTATCGTCGTTGTTACTCGATGCTTCTTCTGTGTCGCCCCACTGACCTTCACTGCATCGAATCATTTCGGTTAAAACGAAGATTGACAGGCGCTCGCACAAACCTTTCTATGTCAACAACAATGATTTCTGAATGCCTAGTGCTGGTAATGAGCGCCCTTGTAGGGTCTTCGACGCGCGCCTCGTTAGGATCCTGGATTAGGACCGCGAGGTCGTTTGTGATCTCGTAGTCGCGTGTCGTTGTGAGTTCTATGGCGCTTATCTCCTCATGGACCTCGTCGACTGCCATTCTTTCGGCTTCCTCAACCCTGACGGCTGTGCTAATAAGACGGAGCTCATTTCTTGGGTGGCCAGAGTCGGCGGTAGAAGGCACATCTCGGGGAAGTTGAACGCCGTCAAAGTTGGGGGCGACGGGGTATAGGATGAGATCAGATGACCAAGATGACGGACTCTGGTCCTGTAGCGTATTGAGCGTCCGCATTCAAATATAGTAATGGAAAATACTCACTTTCCACCTCTGCGATCCAGGCAACGCATGGAAGATTTTTGATTCGCAGACGGCTTCGACATATAGTGTAATGTTATCGTTATCGACGTTGAAGGGTTCCTGATTCAACGTCCGGTCGGGGCCATTGTCATTGTCACTAAATAAAGTCGTTTCAGTTGCAGAGGCTTACTTGGTCTGAACAAACTTGTCTAGGGCACCAGGATCAACCAACATGGTCTCCGAACGTTGATTAGGAGTAGGGAATGCTCCTGGAGGTTCTTCCACCACCACGTCCTCGTTTTGAACATGGTCACCACCCCCAAGCTCGTCTATTACTCCGTCTTCTAACGTTCCCGCAAGTTCCGAGTTCGCATGCTCCAGGCTCCCGTCGTCCGTAGTGTTCTGAGCTTCATTGATCCTGGTAGTCGTTTCGGTAGGACGGCGACTAATTCCGAGATGCTCAGAGTCGAGGAAAGAAGGTACGCCATCTAGAAGTTCAGCATTGATATTGGGATATACGGTGATATCGCTGGATGGGCCACTTGATAGACTCTGGTCCTAGAGAGCAGTTAATAAACGTATATCTGAATGTAAGGAAACACTCACCAGTTGATTCTGCGATGTCAGCGATGATTGCAAGGCGTCATGTGGGAGGGTTGGACATAATGGAACCTGGTCATCGTTGTTGCTCTCCAATGGTTCATTTCTTGGCTGGACTTCACTGCATCAGTTTGCGTCAATGGTTACTCACAGTGGTTAAGAGTGCTGCAACAAACCTTTCTAAGGAACTAGGTTGAACCCCAACGATCGACTGTTGAAGGAGTGTCTTTGTAGCTTCGTGTTCCGTGCGCTCCTTCTTTAACTCGTGGCCTAAAGCTTTAAGCTCGTTTTTGAGGTATTTCAAGATCTCCTGGTTCGTCTGCTCCTGTGAAGCACCACTCGCCGTCATCTCAGCTCTTGCAACTCTGACAGTCATTTCGGCAATACGAGATTCGATGCCAAGAGCCCATTCAGGAATGACCTCTTTTCTGTCAGGAATAGACTGAGGTTGTACCAGAGCGAGATCATTGGGACGCCGTGAACAGGACATTTCCTTTTGAGCTGGCTGTAATTCCCGTTCCTTGCTGCCCGTACCAGATTTGTCGCGGCGGCGTTTATTGAGAAAAAGATCTTTAATGGCCCGCATTCTTTCTGACTGTGAGTCGACTGGAAGGAAGGATGGTGGAAGGGGAAAATGAAACCCCTGAGCTCGCACGCATGTCACCGGTTGCCATTTCACGCATTAGAAGAAAGCAACTATAAAGGATCAGAAAATCATCTCAGTTTGTGACATTTTTGGAAGCTGTGATGCGAACCAAATAGCGCGCTCGCCGCTTTAGGCAATGCGCGCGGTGTCCAACGCGATGACGTCTCTTTCTTTGAATGCAACAATGAAATTAAATTTGTGGGGAGGTGGAAGTGGGAAAGTAAAGATAAACCATCAGCTATGCTTCGTCCTGCGCAAAACCACTTTCCCGACAGGTGAATTCGCAATAATCGCAAACATATTGCCGCGAGTAACCGTTCGATCCACTTGTAGTGAAACTTGTCGTGAGAGATACATTCTGGGACCTTCGTAAAGTAGGGGACCCTCCTCGCATCGCCCAAATAAAGGATGTATGGCTTTTGGAGCAGCGTCAGTTTCAGGGTCCCAACGTTGTGGTAAATCTTCCCGCCGGAAAGGCAGAACTTTAGCTTCTTATTCTAGATTACGCCTGTGTATAAGTATAGATCTTGAGGAAGTCAAGAGCGATGACCTACATTACCAGCTCTTTTCCTCTTGCTGGTGGGTGCAAAGAGCGTCGACGAATACTTGAAGAAATAGATCTCCAGGGTTTCGTCGTTGTCGATATTGCTGCTCGTAAGAAAATATCAGTAAAGCATGAGCATGAAGACAATGCAGCTGAATATTACCTTGGGATACGATCAGTTAGGTTACTGACACGATTATATAAGTCAATAAAAGGAACAAATTTGAAGTCGAGGCAAACTTACGTCACCCCAGTCGCGCCCTTCAAACGCAGTTCCTTGTTCTCCCTAATATTAATAAGCACCTTATTTGCTTGCGTAATTCTTCTTTCTCTTGGTTGATTTTCTCGTTGTCCTTGCGCAAATTGTCATTCTCCTCGCGGACTTCCTCGACCTCGGCGCGTAGTTCGTCCATCTCTTCCCGTGTTTCTTCAAGTGCACGATCCATGTCGTTCAAGTTCTTCGTCAGTTGCTCCTGGGTCTCCTCCAGATCGCTTTTCTCTCGTATGGCTGTCGAACTTGGCCGTCATCTCTCTCAACCTCGCCGTCAAAGACGCGATTTCGTCACGCTCCCATTGTTCAGGTTCCTCGACAACATATTTCTTGGGTTGGCGGAGATGAGAGGGGCGTCTAACGTTGCGCGTTGGGGTAAACAGAGTTTCGCCTTCGCTTTCAGAATCGGAGTCGTCGAAGAGGAGGTCTGGAATATCATGGGTGCTAGATCTGGACCACAGGCTGATAGACGAAAGCCTCATTCTGGATATCTGAAGAAGGGGTTAGTGAGTATGGGCAAATCACGACTCCGACAATCCTACTTAAGTGACAGAGGCACGAGGCGTTTGCCCATATGACTTCTTGTCATTGGTTGTCATTGACAAAGGAAATGAAGGGATGAGCAGAATAACAAAGATGCTGATTCTGGTGATACGCTGTCAATATCTATTATGAATCAAAGTCATTGTTCATATCTACTAGGAGTGGCATAAATAACGTACAGGCTCTCTCCAAGGTCCTTTTCCTAAGGATAAAACATGCCTTGTGGTTCAATGACATCCGTCCTCGTTTGCATTCTTCCAACGACGCAAGCATCTGGCGCTACCTGCATCAGCAGCAGTTTCCATCTTTCCGACGTCGACGCTAAGAAGACGTTGGATAACAATCTTCACGGAAATATTGAGCTCTTCAGGGCAGGAAAATACTGTAGCGAGCACTGTACATGTGCTGGTGGTCGTCGTTCAAACGTTCGGTGGTTGTGGTCAGATGCAAGGGACATCTAATCTTATCGAGATTCAGATGCATCTAGGTGAACAGTTGTGAGGCAATCCCCTCTCCAAGTTTACGAACAAACTTAGGCACGATTTTTGCAGGATGCCAAGCACCTCGGTCAACGAAGCTGCACGCATTGACGATACCATCTAATGCACGGGCCGTTTTTGATCATGGGTCACATACACGCCTCACTCTCGATCTCTCATCCATCATATGGCCCACCTATTATTCTGAATATGCAAGAATTAACAGTAATCAATGTGCAATCTCGCGATCGACATACCATAATCGATATACTGTCCAACAAAGACAACGAGCGTCGATGAAGTCTCCCACAGTGATCCCGGCGGAATGGGCAACGGCTGAAAGTAACAAGTCGTTCTGTCGTAAAATGTACATGATATAGTTGTCATTAAAAATAAAAAAAACGAGCGATCCTCACGCGCCGAGAACTAAACCTCGACACTCGGCTTCTCCGTCTCCTCCAACGATCCGCTCTTCTCCCTAGTTTCGGCCGCTGACACATTCTCATCTTCGAATAGAGCATCGTCCTGTCCCGCTCCCTCCTCGAACGCCGCCCTGTGTTTTTCGAATTGGAATCCGTGCTTCCTGTAGATATTCATGTGAGCTTAGAGCTTAAATTAGATGACAATAATGTAGATACGTACTCAGGACCAATGATTGTAATGAAGAGCACGAAGGCTGACACCACTCCAATTAAAATGCCCTGCACCTATACGAATGATAAGGCTCGTGTGTGATGTAATAACGTCACGAAGGAGCCTGCCTACCTTAGCGTAGTCAGGCACATTGGTGAGTTTACCATCCACGATAATATTCGTCCTAAGTTGATCTCCACCAGCTTGAAGGAGAAACGTAAGTCACAAGGTCAATTCACGTTTCCATGCGGCAACATACTGGCTTCTATTTGTGACGCTGCCGACGAGACCATCTGGAATACGATCAGCATGTGATGCGGGGAAGGATAACCGACGCGTACATTGCCTAGCTGGTACGCGACTCCAGGGAATGTCGCGCGGAACGCAGGTGGGGACATCTCTGCTAGTTGGATGGGGATCTATTGTGGTTCTTGTCAGTTACATAAACAGAAAAACGGAACGCAGGGAACGCACCACACCCCATGCACCTTGGACACCAAATTGAATGCAAAACGCGCCAGCAGAGAGGGCACTAAAGGTGGTCGGGAGAATCCATAATGGTATGAACGCTGTATTCGAAATCAGCTCAGTGGTCGTGATCCGCATGCGTACAGAGAACTTACCGCCAATGAGACACACAAAGATACTGGAATCAAAAGCATCAATGAAGGTGAAGCATTGTGAGGCAGCTTGGGATAGCACGTACACAATAGTCAGACGACGCCCAATATACTGACTAACATATCCCGCAACGACGCCGCCCCTGTTTCCAGACCATCAGACAAGGGCTTAGAAAATGAGCTACCAGCGCACTCACGCAACTGCACCCTGAACACAATCATATGATGAATACCGAGTGGAGCGCAACGAGAAAGGCAATTCGACATACACAATTTCCAATGATCGTGGCAATAGTGGCATCATCCGATGAAATGTTCTTTGACTGTATAAGGTACGTGGGATATAGATCCTGTAACCAGTGTGAGCTTCGACAACTTGAGTTCACGGTACAAAACACGCACCTGAGATCCGTGGGACAAGAAATTAAAGCCTGGTGTCAGATATCGTCAATGGAGAATGAAGAGGATAAAGTAAGAAGGTGTACGTACCAGTCATGAGAAGAACAGCGTAGATGCAGAGGAGCCAGTGGGTCTTGAGCATCACCCATGTCTCGTGAATGAATGTTTTCGTCTTCTGCCCTGTGGTGGTCCCCTTCGCCTTCTCAATCGCCTTTGCCCGCAGGAATACCTCGCTTTCAGGCAGTATGGCCCGTACGAAGGCCGCAAATAAGGAGATACCGGAGGCTGTCCAGAAGAGGCTACGCCATGTCGTAGCGGTATCGGGTACGAGTCTCAAGTTGATGCATGCCGCGAATAAGTAGCCGACGGCATATCCTTGCTGAAGAACACCACTGGCGAGTCCACGAGTTTCTACCGGCAGATTCTCAAGCGCAGTTGATGCGGCCAACCCCCAAACCCCACCCATTCCAATACCGAACAATGATCGACACGCCAAGAACTGCTTGAACGTCTGAACGAAGCCACCACCGAGCTGAAGTATAGAGACGAGGACGAGATTGCCGACGAGGGGCCATTTTCTTCCAAATCGGTCGGAGAGTATGCCAAAGATGACCTGGAACAATGATCGGTAAGTACTAAGCGCCAAGAGGAGTGGTGTACGTACCGCTCCGACAGAACGAAAAAGGAGTGTGAGCGTGATGGCAGTGGTCTGGAAAGTTCAGTGTGTCAGCCTCCGCGAGTTGCGAGGATAATGAATAAACTAACAATGTCATGAGTAGATTTTTTGAACTGATCTTCAAGTCGGGTTACACTGAGAGACACAGCGAAGAAGTCAATCGCATCGCAAGTCCAGGCAAGCCACCTGCACATACAACGAAAATTAATGTCAGCCAAGCAGGTACCGAACCCCAATGCGGGGGGAAGCTGGGGTAACGCACCCAGAGAAAAATAAAGCCCATTGTACCCAGGTCAAGTTCAGGAGTAGTGGAAGCAGCGGTCGTGCTTCAGCGCGTTGCTCCCTGCGTGGAACGAGGTTTTTAAGAAAGTACGGCGCCATGGTGGGGAGAAAGCCAAGAACCCGCGCTGTTCGCCTCCAATGGCCGTTGCTATATATGGCGATCAATTATATGGATCCATTACATCTTCGGATCTCTATCTCCACGCTTGCTTCCATATGTAACCGGCTATCTGGGCAAGAAGAAGCACTTTTGCGTGACAACCCTGAAGAAGGGCCGGTCAGCTGTTGAAAAACGTTGCCTGGTGCAATGGGTCTATCTGAGCCTATTCACATCTGGATCTCATCGATGTCATCGACGACAACACACTCTTGGTCCAATAACGCTAATCATCTCTTAGGGTAGGCAGAATCCCCCCGTCCAGTTGCAGGTGCGAGGCTTTGAAGAAACCCCATGATCAGCCCGTGGACAGTATCAAGAATAAAGCTAACAAACGATTGACTAGGGTCCCAGCAAGCGCGGGTTAAACTCTTGGTTACGAGACGCCACCAGTGACAGTGACATCGGGCGTCAATGTGGGGTATTAACCCTCGACAGTACTAGAGTCTCTCCTGGACTCTCCTGGAACACTCTGAAACGATCTTCATTAATATGCATGACATTCTTTGGACCCTTTCAAAGCACGCACGCGATCCTAAAGATAAGGTGTAGGAAAGGAACCATCAAACCGCACAGAGCGCCACTATAAAAATGACAATCATCAGTGCATCCCTACGTAATTGGAGAAGTTCACATGGTTTGACATACAAAGAGATCTGAGTTCGACAACTGCAAAACCTTATATCACGAATAACTAAACTATTCATAATGCTTGATGCGCGGAATCAACGGGCGTGAAAGGGGGGAGTATCACGCAAGGCAACTTACAAGGCGTAGTCCAAAGGCTGCGAGGAGATCCTAAATACGATAACAACTTAAGTAAGCCCGACCGACGGGTGAAATGTAGAAGGCGAGACGAGGTGTACCTCTTGCGTTCTCAGCGAGACCTCAAGTTGACCTTCTGAGCGTGGACGAGTACCTGAACTGTTAGAGATGATGTTTGAATACTAGTTCTGGACATCATAAGTTAGGGGTATACCCGTCCAGTTCGGCCATCTGGCTTCTTTGATCGTGACGTGTGGATATCTTGCGGAAATGCTCAGCAAACGTGAAAATGCAAAACATTGGAGTTTCGTTAAATACTTCCGAGTCCGTCAGTGCGAGGGCATATAAATATTGTAAACGTACCCCACATCCCCACATAACCCTCATTAACAACCAGAGGAAGCCACTGGCAGGCAGTTTGTCCTACAAGTGCCGCACGTCAGGATTGCGACGTACGTCTAATCGACCCTCCGATTGTAATGGACCAAGGAATAACGGATGCGAAATACAGTCACTGGTCCATCGGCGTAGACAAGGACATCATGATCAAAATATGTCTAACATAGGGGCGTCAGATATTTATTTCTAGTCCATCGAGCGTCCATATCTAGCAAGAGTGCAAAACGTACTTCCGATGTCAGCTGCCATTAACGAACGCCGACAGAGTTATGACGATTCTATCATGATGCCCCATAGTCGGCTAAGAACGACTTAGAGGCCGAGTGGCCTTAATGGTATCAATTCTAGAGCCGATAAACATTAGCCTGAGGGAGATTTGAATCAATATTAAACCAACTGACATCGACGGTTCAATCCCAAGCGTATTGATCACAATCGCAATTGATGGGTGTTGTCAAGACCGGACCGGACCGGATGGATCAGATCTTATCGCTCTTCAGTCTGACGCGCCATCATTTCAACCATTTCTTCTTTCTTTCGAACTGTCAGCGAATAATTTCTTCCGAATGCCCTTGTACATGTACGAACTTGATTGAACACATCTATCCTCCAACTTGGTAACCAGGAGGCTCAGCTTGTGGCCGTCTCCAAGCCATGCATCTACATGGGTCCATTCTCTCCTCACAGTTGTCGCTCTTCATTTAGCGTCATCAAATCTGACCGCTGAATATTAAATGCTCAGTGAGAATGCACTGAAACCATATCTGACCCTCCTTCGTCTGTATATCAAACTTTGCTCATTCTCCAAAATCAGGACAAAGTAATTTCAGATGCCAACCATGAGGTATGCACGCCTCTGCCGACGATAATCAAGACAAAGCGCATCGACCACAGTCACAGCACAATCCGTCGACCCGAGGCGTCTGGTGTGCACTGGTTCACGGAAATTAGCCACGCGATCAATTTCATTGTTATTACATTTTGGATATTGGCCCAATTGGCCCACATCGACTGCATTTGTTAAACAATCATCGTCGGCCATCATTCTTGCGTCTCCTGAGGCAAACTTAATCAAGTATCCTATATGGCCAGCTACGAGGAATTGTGTACCCAAACGAGTGTCCAGAAGAACAAATCCTACTGCAGAGGATATAAAGGCACTACTCCTCGCTCCCTGATTTCACATATACCGGTTTGTTGAACTCGAACGCTTGACCTTATCACCTCTCTTTCTGCCACCTCCGTCATGGAAAGACGTGCCGTATTCATCTACACTCCGCGCTGTCTTGACGAGGAATCCCCAGTACCACCTTCCCCAACATCCTCCCTTAAGGCCGTCTTTGGCGCCTCCCGTCCTGCATCATATGCCGCTAGCCAATGCCCCACCATTGCTAGCGAATGTTCTGTGATCTCGCCTTTCATGCCCGACGGCTCGGGCTACTCTTCCGAGGCCTCCTCTTTGCCTATGTCTGGTCCGGAGGAGGGGTATGATCCAGAGACGCCCGGAAGATCAAAGATGAGCAGATGGGACGCTATCCGGCATGGCTTGACTCCTCATTCCTCCTCTTCCAACACTCCCGCTCTAACTATCTCCTCTCCTCGCGCTCTAAAGCCTTCCAAATCTGCATTTCTTCAATCTCCCCCCGCTCTTTCCCCCCAAAGCTCGTGCCGCTCAAACAAGCGCCTCACTATCACCGCTGAACCGCGTGTGTTCGTTGAGCAACAAGCCCAGGCCAACGTGCGCAAGCATTCGACGGGCAAGAAGCCCAAGCCGACGCGCGCAAGCAAGCGGTCCGCCGCTCCCGGGTCCGCGTCCTTGCCGCTATAGTCGACGAGTGTACCGATGATTATTTAAGGAGGAGGAGGAGGAGTCTTTGGAGGAGGCTGGGCAGATGACATGACACGGGAAATTCAAAAATGCTGGTTGTTCGTGCTGGCCATTGTTGATATGCCTCTCAATCCAAAACTTTTCACGCAGGATCTTCTGTTCGAATGTGCCATCGATGGCCTGTAGGTTCCTACTTCTGCTTAGCACTCTCTCTGGTCGCGTCGTTATGGACTTTGCTTTCCGTATGCCCATGCTCTTGATTATCTATGTTGTCTCTACAAACACACATTATCATGCTTATTCGCTTCCCCCTTGGACTTTGTAGTACATGCAATTTGGAAAAAGACTTACCGAACCTTCAAGTCGTGAGCCTGTAAACAACCTATTACGACCCACAGGCTTGAGCACATCTTCGTCTTGCCACAACTTCTCACACACCGCGTCTCTCACAACAGGTGTCTCTCTAGCGAGCGATTCTTTTTACCATTCAAAGTACTTATCAACAACTGAAGGAAATCTGTATCGCAATGATGTTATAGGGCGGACCTAGGATGGCCAACAGGACACAAAACAATGCAAGTTGTCCTGGAGCTCGTGCCATGGTGTTCCTAGTTCTCAGAATCTCAGTTCTCAGGTTGTCATAATTTACCAAAGTTGAATCATTAAATTGAGCTTTACGCGCTTCCCCTCGTCATAGGAGTACAGATAGCATTTGAATGATGCCTGTCTCTGCACCTTTTTCATATCGTACCTGTGTGTACCTGACCTGTAGATATGTGAGAATCCTACTCATGACATGTAACCATCTAGCGTCTCCCACTCTGTCTACACCGACGCAAGATGGCACTTTTTTCAACTTCGGAAACATGGCAATCAAGGACCCGTAGACACCAGCGGGATCTTCAATCGGTGAAGATGGTAGGAACAGCTCTTCTACGCTCGTATTCACGTTCCCTTCCAGTAGATTCGAGGGAAATGGTGTGGCGCATAGTGGGAAGTCGACATGGTGAAGTTTCGGACAGTTCTTGATCAAGGGAATCAATCCGCCTAATGTGACTATGGGGCGATGAGATGATCTATCGTTGACTGCTGGGCTTAAACGAAGAAACTCAAGGTGTGGCCAGGCCTCTGCGGCACCGGCGAGCCAAGCATCACCGAGTCGTATCAAGAAGTCGAGGTCGAGGTCCACATGTCGGAGGTTTTTTAAGGAGAACAGAGTTTCAAAGATGCTTGGGATGCGACGATACTCATCGATTTGGGGGGGTTCCACCGTATTTATGGGATTGGGCTTGAATTGGGTGATTGTCAAGGCCGTCAAAGATAGGCTACATTCATGATGTACGAAGGTGTTTAGGAAAGATGCCATGTGGTCAAAATGGATTGCAGAAAAGACCGAACAGTGGAAAGAGGTCAGCGGCCTCTGAAGAGATGAGAGCGTAGTTTCGACTTTTCAGATTTGTTCGACCCCGATATGCAGCTTGCAAAGTGCCGGAAATTTGCCATTGGTAGTGTTAAAATGTTTTGAATTCGTGGAATTGATATGTTATTGTGTAATCGGAGCAAGGGAATTTCCATGATGTGAGGTAACTTGGCCAGCTGAACGAGGAATTCGGGGGATGGGAAAGCAACCTCGATTTTGCGTAAGCAATGAAAATTATGCAAAACCTCGCCGATCTGTATGACCTATGTTTCAACAGCACTCTCATTATTAAGGAAAGCTATTTGGCCCCGGTACCTAAGTACAGTCGTTGATGGAATTCTCGAGGGGAATGTTAACCCTTTGGTCAACGTTAAGACTCTGGCACTAAATACACACCAGGAATTTGATTGTCTGAATTTACGGCCTGGTCGGGCAAGTCAACTCCTTCCCCTTATCACCGTAATTTTGAAATGGTCAAATAGCTAAATACCTACGACGTCCGCGGACCCCATGCCAACGACAGGGATGCAGTGATTGCGCCACCCTTGGGGCGTATTAAGTTCTGTGTTAGCCCAAAGGTCGAAGCAATCTGCATGGAAAAGAAAGAAAAACCAATGCCTGACCTTCATAATCCCGTGCCGCTTACTCCCGTGTCGCCCACATGTCCGGCGCCGTCGAGCAAGTCGGTGACTTGGATCTATCTACAGGTCTGTCCTCCGATGGTGGCTGACCTGTTGGCTACACGTCTATCAATGGCTTCGATCAAAGTTGAATCGTTAAATTGGATTCCGCCTTTCCTATGGTCATAGAACTACAAATTCTGCTCTTCACCCTCTTTGTACTTGACCCGATGTAAGAATCCTACTGAGGACCTGTGACCACTCAACCGTTCCTCTTTCGTCTACACCCACACAATACACGTGCTTCAAACTCGGGAACATGACAATCAACGACTCGTGGACACCATCGGGATCTTCAATCGGTGAGGGTGGGAGGAAGAGTGTTTTTATATTTGTATTACACACGTTCGCATCCAGTAGCTTCGAGGGAACTGGTTTGGCACATAGCGGGAAGTCGATATGGCAAAGTTTTGGACAGTTCTTGATCAAGGGAATCAATCCGCCTAAAGTGATTATGGGGCGATGGGGCAACCTATCATTGATGGTTGAGCGTAAACAAAGATGCTCGAGGTGTGGCCAGGCTTCGGCGGCACCGGCCAGCCAAGCATCATCGAGTCGTATCAAGAAGTCAAGGATGAGGTCCACATGTCGGAGGTTTTTTAATGAGAACAGAGGTTCGAAGATGATTGGGATGCGGCGATCCTCATCGACTCGGAGCTCTTCCACCCTATGTGGATAGTTTTTGTATTGGATGATTGTTAACACCGTCAAAGATCGATTACATTCGTGATGGATGAACGTCTTCAGTAAAGATGCAATGTGGTTGAGATCGACTTCAAAAAACAGAGTACAGTGAAAAGAGGTCAGGGGCCTCTGAAGACACGAGAGCGTAACTTCAACTTTTTCTATCGATTCGACCTCGATACGCAACATGCTAATTGCCGGAAATTTGCCATTAGCAGTGTTGAAAATATTTTGAATTTGTGGAATGGATAGATTGCGTAATTGGAGAATTGGAATATCAGTGATGTGAGGTAACTCGGCGATTTGGGCGAGGAATTCGGGGGATGGGAGGGCAACCTTGATTTTGCGTAAGTAATGAAAATTACGCAAAACTTTGCCAATCTGCTGCCCTTGTAGCGGTAGAAGAATAAAGCCTAAGTGCAGTTCACAAATATTTGGGCAAAGATGACCGAGAGCTGCGAGAAAGTCGATAAGAATATGACCAAATACAGGATTGTCATTGAGTCGTATTTCAGTCACGGAACTTCCAAGGCATTCTCGCATCAGGAGCATGAGGCTAAGCATGCGGGGGTCGCTTCTGGTAGATAAGGATCGAAGACAAGGAAGGAGGATACGGGATGGACGAAAGGCGCGCAGTGCGTCATAGACTGACCCATCGACATCTTGCGGCACTCGAAGATTCACGATTTTACGTGCATAATATTTGAATCGCTCCCAGTCATGTTCATGTGGGGAACGAGTAAACTAACGGATGATCACGGTTAGATTGCAATAGTGAAACATATGATTAGAGCGTTTTCACCGTTATCGTATGTACTTCTTGCGCCCATAGATTGGCAGGCATTACTTTGATCAGGTTGGTCAAAGTATATTGTGTATGCCAAATCAGATCGAGTGCTGGCTCTATTTGAGGCGGCATAGTAAACATCTAAAGTAGAGATGTAGATCTTTATGATGACGAACCTTGGAAACTCTTACACGTCCTTGCGAGCTGAACCAGATCATGATACGTTGGCAGTTGCGATGAAAGGAAATAAGGTTGTAATGAAGTGGGATACAGTTGCGATAAAATGAGATATCGTATCTCGGCGATATCGAGGCAGTGGTGCATCGTGAAAACAGTAATATTTAAGTGACGCAAGCAGTAGTAGTAAGTCCGACAGGCGACTTCAGCGTCAATGATCACATGGTAAAATCATTTGTTCCTGCCAACACCGCTCGACAACATCACTCAGTGCAATCAGCCAAAACAGCCAAATAGTACCCCCTCATCGGTGTTCACGTTCATCATCTTGCCTTGTGACAGTATCGTATGTCCAGATAATCAAGGAAATAAGCCCACAACCGGATTCCTGCCTAGAAGTTGACAACACTCAGCGTAAACAACTTAAAACAAGCGACTGTCGGACTTCGGGATTGCTGTGTTGCGGGTACTGCCGGATGAGATAATAGTTGGCGATAAGATGAAAACGAACTGCTTCCAAACTGCTCCTTGACCACAAGCTCCAGTGACGAGGAAGGCGACGATCGTGGTACTGCAGGCTTTTTTGTCTTCTCAGCCATAATCATGCACCCTCGTGAATTCAAAAACTTGCCGAGTCTTTCCCATCCTTGAACATTCTTGAACTCTCAAAGTTCGAACTACACGTTTCCCCTGGACTATGCCTGACGCGTAAAAAATTAATCTTGCTGTGTAAGCACAATACCATTATTTAGTACCTAAGTCGTATCTATAATTCAGTTCAGCTATCTAAAAACATCGTCAACGCACAGGATAGTTTGGCGAAGAGTAGTGGAGGTGTGTACGCCTGTACGTCTGTCTTGACAGCCAATTACTGGCAACTACTGCAAAGTCTGTTTGACATACGACCAAAATCGATGCATATCAAGTAGGCTTAACTGAAACATATCATATCTAGCGCAGCGTTCTTTGGGGTGGTCTAAATATTTCGCCTTACTAAAGTCGAAGACAGCTTGTACAGTCTATCGCCGCCCTTTAACCTTACTCGCGTCTGGTACTTCATGGTACTTATTCCTTCTGTTTAAACATCACGTGGACATCCCCAGTCGATGCCGTTGAAGATCATCTGTCATGTTCAAAGGGGAATCTGTGATATGATGTGTCTTCTTTCAATCCTCGATCTGGAAACCCATGGGTAGCTAGTTCACAGTGCTTCGCCTCGTTACAGAAGACCGCGCGATCCTGTTTCAACCACCTCGTTTGGACATTGCGTCCTCGTAGTAGCTGCCCTTCGATTACCTAGTTTGAGCCATGCGGAACGTATCTCTATCTTAAGGCTAAGCCAGGATGCTGATTTTGGATTATCTGGTATTACTGTATGCGTTTGTCTTCGGATGGTCAGCTGATCTTGTCAGAAGCGATTGCAGAATTAGGAGCCGATGGGCAGTACACCGCATACCAGCAATTCTATCAACCTCCCTGCCACTCTTTACACGAATCATTTCAACATATACTCTGTAGATCAGCGAGTTTACTACTTTCTTTTGGCCTTACTTTGTGATTTACGGATTATCTTTTTGCCCAGAACGGGTGAAGATCGAGAGAAACTCAAGCTTCTTGGACAGAATTCGTCTAGATATCCCTAGAGGCCTTTCGCTCCTATTCACACAGCAGCTCCGCATGGGGGTAATAGTAACATCAGGTGAATCGAGCCGCTGCTTCGCTCGTTACTGAGCCTATAAAGAGTGAGCTTAGAATCGATCCTTTCTTCACTCAACTTGACGAGAGTCGCCTTGAAGACACAGACACCACGATGAAATTCTGCGCTGTTGTCCTTGCTGCTATCGCATTCGCTCTCCCCGCACTTTCCGCCCGACTTCCTCTCCATACCGTCGAGAAGTTCAAAGGCGAGACCACTGGAAAGTACATCGTCGAGCTCAAGGCAGGAGTATCCAAGGATGATGTCCTTGCAATGCTTAACGTTAACGTCACTCACGCTTGGAACCTCATCAATGGGTTTGCAGGTTCGTAATTCTCTCTTCTCGATCGCGGATGCGTCCTCATCTCCCTTATTGGCAGGCCATCTTAATACCGAGGCTTTAGAAGATCTACGTGTCTCTCCATATGTCAAATACATTGCCGAAGATGGTATCGTCCACGCCTTCGACACACAGTATATATCCTTTTTCCACCAATGCGATGGTGTGCTCATCGATGAAATATCTAGGACCGATGCTCCTTGGGGTCTAGAGCGTATCAGCCAGCCTGGGGAGCTCACCAACCAAGATACGAGGCCCGTTGCCGTCGTTCGTTGTAATCGTAAAGCGGTGACTGAGATAACTCTTAACAGTGCCCTCACCCATTCATACACATACGATGAAACCGCAGGCGCTGGTGTTGATATCTACGTCATAGGCAAGTACTTACAGTCCACCTCCGTTTTTTTCCTTACTTACACTCTCACAGATACTGGTATTTAACGAATACTTTAACTGTGGATGAGTTACTAATTGTTCAATGATGCAGGTATTTATATTGACCACGTAACCATGCTTGTTTCTTTCTCTGGATATTCTCTGATTAAACAGATAGTCCGAATTCGGTGGTTGTGCTACGTGGGGCGCCACGTTTGGCGGATACGCGTGCGTGTATTCAACAAGCATTCACTCAGGGCTTACTAACTGATGCACCATTACTGCAGTTCTGCTGACGGTAATGGCCATGGTACACATGTTTCGTGCGTTGGCCTACATCTTCTGCAGTCTCCAGTATTGACTTTCCATTCCCTTTGAAGCGGGACCGCTGCTGGAAGTTGCCAAGGCCGCTAACATTATCGCCGTCAAGGTTCTGAGTGATGCCGGGTAAGTCTCTATCTCGAAGTCCTACACACGTAAAAATTGCACATGTATCGCAGCTCTGGTTCCGTTGTTGATATGTGAGTGGAGCTGTGTAAATCTGCTGTAACTTTTTTCACCCTCTTCTAAAGCCTCTCGGGACTTGACTGGGTGGCTTCATCTGTTGCATCCTCTGGTCGGCCTTCCATCGCATCACTTTCCCTCGGAGGAGCTGCTTCTGCTCCTTTGGATAATGGTGTCACATCAGTCAGTCTTCATCTTTCTTATCGATGTATGAGCACTTACACTGTCACCATTTTAGCTCGTGAACGCCGGCATCCACGTCACTGTAAGCATCATGGACTCTTCCCAGCCCCTTTGACACACTAAACTCCTTTCCTATTTAGGTCGCAGCTGGTAACTCCAATACCGACGCCGGTAGCACTTCTCCAGCTCGTGCAAAGGGTATCAATACTGTCGGTGCCAGCACTATCGCCGATACTCGTGCCTCATTCTCTAACTACGGACCTGCCGTCGACGTCTTTGCTCCAGGGCAAAACATAATCAGTGCCTGGATCGGAAACACCACTGTAAGTGACTTCTCGTACTCGAAAACCCTATTTGACCATTGGAATTGCATTGAAAGGCTACGAATAACATCTCCGGTACATCCATGGTAGGTAGTACACGCTCATATCAATTCTCAGATGACTTACCATCGTTTATTTATTGGCCTAGGCCACACCTCACGTCGCCGGGCTCATAGCGTACATCATTGGCAAGAACGGCGATAGCGATCCAGCTACCATGACCACTATTCTCAAGACTCTGAGTGTCAAGGGGGCCCTCGGCTTCGTTCGTGAGTATCCGATCTGTTTTTTGTTATCGCTTCTGGCTGATTCGGGTTAGCCTCGGGGACTCTCAATGACCTTATCCAGAACGTCGGTGTCTAATGGGTTATTTGTTTAGGTATTACGGCTCTTTTTGTTCAATGTAGTAAGTAGGGCCTTCGTTTGTGGGATCATTTAACGGTTATGTTCGCGTCCGGCTAGTAAGGAATGCAGTTATAATAAGCATCCCTCAGATCGAACGGGAAACCCCAATTGTGTGTCAAGAGACAAGAGATGCGCTTTGGTCCCACCTGAATATTTGCCAGCATCAACAGCCGGGGGAGATCAGGCTGAAAGTTATGGGGAACTATCGTAGGATTAACGAGCTCTTAGCCACCCGGCTGCTGGGAATTACAGTGGTCGTGTAATAGATAGAAAATACAATGGTACAAACTCAAAACAGACGGTCCGAAGGCTACAAAAATAGCAACCGTACATGCTCACACGCAGAAGCGCTACCCAACAATTAGCTCAAGCCGTCTTCGTCTGCTTCTTTGCGGTTCCAATATTCGTGTTATTAACCTACAGAAAGCATACATCACTGAACCGCCAAAAGATCGATCATGGCTGTTGACGTACCTTAGTAGCGAAACGTAGGGAGGTAAGCGACTCATTCAAGTGGGCTGCAAGTGGTGAGAGGTTTAAGAACATCTATGATAAACATAATGAATACTATAAACGAGCGAGGAAGAGAAACCATACCAGCGTCTTCGAATTTCCACTGAGCGAATTTTGCAAAAGGTACGTCAACTAGAAAGCAATCAGCAAGATACCACCGAAAACCAGCGAACCACTGACTTTCGAATTTCTATAAGGGATGTGCTTCCCTTCTGGCCCGCCTACCGCGCCCTTCTCTCCAAGCGCGGCAATAACATCCCCAAGAGCGCTCAAGCTCTTGTTGATATTCTGCGTCTCCTTAACTCTCTCCCTGTCCGCCCCATTCGCAAAGCTCACATTGAGCCTCTCACTACCTGCAAGGTCTACGAGATTAAGACTGCCCTCGCACTGCTCCCCGCCTCCAGCGATGTTCACGCCCTTGATGCGCAGTGTGAAGACCGAGTGTGAGCGCGAGGACCGCTCGTTGACCATGGTCGCAGCGACACTGCGCCGCTTCTGAGCGACAGTGAGGAGTTGACGGACCTGTGAGGCGGAGCGGAGGGGCATGACGTTGATGTCAGTTACACGCGTCGAGCCGGTCTTGGGGTCGTGTTTGATTTCGTGTTTCTTCTTGTCGAAGTCGTGCGCGCCGAGGAGGTCGTTGATCGTTTCGTTGTACTGTACGAATTGGTTAACGTAAACCATTAGGGGGTGGGATGGGCGACTTACAATTTCTAGGAATTGGCCCTCCATTGTATATTCCCAGCCTTTGCTCTTCATGTCTTCCGTCACGCGGAACACCTGCTCGACGGCACGAGGGATCATGCCCGCAGTTTCCTCTGTCTTTCAGGGCATCAGAAAAAGAAGGCGGAGATGTCGAAGAACGTACCGGACCACCCTCCATCGTGAATGACTTTCCGGAGCCTGTCTGCCCATAGGCAAATATACACACGTTATATCCGTCAGTGCAGCTCTGCGCCAGCTGTGATATCTCCTCGAACACTTCAGCCTGTGTTGCCCGAGGCTCAAATACCTATAGACTCGTTAGAACGAATTTCGACGAAGAGCGGGACTACAAACTGACCTTGTCGAAACCAAAGTTGTATACTTCCTTGCGCTCTTGTCCGGTGGCACTTTCACTGGAAGATTCGAGTACGATCTCCTTGTGCTCGCCTTTATCAGGAAACACCATGTTCGCTTCCTCGTCTGAGTCTGAAGGGAGAACAGGCCGCACACGGCAGAACACACGGATGTTTCCTTTGAGTTCGAGGACCATATTGTGGAGTTTTCTCCTGACCATCTCGCCGTCTCGAACCTCCCTGTCCTTCTCCTCGACCAGCCGCTGTGCCTCCTCGAGCTTCGAGGTAAGGTCCACAATCATACGAGAGTGCGCGTCCACCTGAGCCTGTAAAAGCTGGTTCTGTGTCGTGAGTGTTAAGTGAGTAGTCGACTGCAACGCTAGTGTCGATTTGAGTGCAGAGACTGCCTCCCGTTCGCGGTCGAGGTCCCCTCGGCACAGTCGCAGATCCTCGTTGACCTCCCGAATTTCGCGGTCGCGCTGTTTAATGTCCATCTCGAGTTCTTGCACTTCCCTAGAGTGCTTCTTCCGGAGTGTCTCAATCTCGTCAGATGCATGGACAAGCTCCCTTCGTTGCGTCAACTCCTGATTTCGTGCAGCTGCGAGCTCACGAGACATTGCTGCATGATTTTCCTGCAGTTCGGCTACTTTGGCACGCTCCGCCTCCATATCCTGAGCTAAACGCGCCGCATCAGCAGCTCGAGCAGACTCAATTGATGACAGCTGCGTCTGCAGTTGTGAAAATCGTTTATCATCCGTGGAACGTCCTGAAACCGATCGAACCGTGGTTCGAGCTGGCGGTGGTGGTCGTGAAGCTGGAGGCGCACTTGTACCTCTTGTCGTCGCTGATCTTGTTAGTGTCGGTGCTCGTGGTTTAGTGAGCGGTTTAGGAAGATTAAGCCCTGTTTTTGCGAGATTTGGAGCAGTGCGAGACGGCTGAAGTGTCCTGGTTGGCCGACTGGCACCGATTGCTGGTAGTTTCCTCGGCTGGTCAAGAGCCTCGTCGTCGTCGACGTTCTCCTCAGCCTTTCGCTTGAGCGTCGGCATCGATGGCCCAGGTCGTAGTGGTGATGAATGAAGTCGTGGCAAACGCGACATACTCAGGGTGGCTTGAGAATAAAAGTTTCAAGCTCAACTTCAACATCTGTCAACACAAGGGACGCGTGTGTCACGTGGCCGCGTGTTCCTCTGACCACTTCCTCGTGCAGCAATTGTAAGCAACCAGTACAGAGAGATGGGATACTCCTAGAAAACTGTCTAAATATCTTATAGTGTTTCATGATCTACTTGTAGAATGTATCTGCCGCCTTCAATCCGCGGACCATTTACCACTGAATAACGGAATACTTAACGCCACCTTTGGATTTGTACATGAAACGTTATCGAAAGGGACATTCATCTACGATTCTAGGGTTTTCTTCATCTCGTTGGACCATACATATGCCACCCATCACGGAAGCATCCACACAACGAACTCGTTTTGTTCCGTCGCTTTGAGAGGCAGTCAAAGACTACTTCACTGATTTGATATCCCATGTCAGCATAGAGGCTCTCATTTGAGCCTTCTTATAAGGTGAGCATGTTTTCTAC
Source organism: Tephrocybe sp. 10521TJB (assembly GCA_018221635.1). Taxonomy (NCBI): domain Eukaryota; kingdom Fungi; phylum Basidiomycota; class Agaricomycetes; order Agaricales; family Lyophyllaceae; genus Tephrocybe; species Tephrocybe sp. 10521TJB. The sequence continues at coordinate 19,109 of JABAJS010000100.1, read as the reverse complement.
AGGCTCTGAGCCATCCTAGTTTATCTCTGATACCATGCCTTGAATTGTTAGGGCCGAAGTCGGAGGTTGCGCCCACACAGAATATCACACGTCACTGCAAATGGGTTTATACAGTTACGTCTTTGAGACGTCGAAGGCAACCACGTTGGTCACGCGATGAATGAAGTCTTGTTCTCCATTCCCACCCATTGTCACAAAGAGGCATGCAGTGCAAATCAGGGACGCTGTATCGGGTTTCGCTTGCTTATTAGAGGTAAGGAACCACAAGAAATGGCTATATCTGACGACGTCGTGACGAGCCGTACCATACAACCCGACGACACTTTGTTTTCCCTCTACTTTGGATTCCATCGAACCCAACCAAGTACTTTGTCTTTTGTCCGTCCATCTCCGTTGACCGAATCCCGAAGGCAATTCAGCTCGGCTAAGGACACAACACCATACATTCATAGTCGACAATTCGCGCTGAACCTTGTCTTCTTCCCATATAAAACTGCCACCATGATACTTACTTTTTCAACAATTCCCGATGTCTTACTTCCGTGGATTCCTACCTCCCGAGCTTATCGATGTTATAATTGACGCAAGCTCCAAGGACAAGGAGACTCTTATATCCCTTTCCACTCTCTCGAAATACTGCATCCCCCGTACTCGGAAGTATATCTTCAAGTCCATCGAATTCTCTACAGACGACGGTGAAACCCGTCTCTCCGAGCGCCACACATCCTTCTGCGATATACTTCGCCACGACTCACGAGTGAGAACCTATGTTAAGACACTCATCGTTCGAGATATCGAACTTTCCGAAGAACCAGTGCCCTGGATGATCAACAACGCCCTGTTCCACGAGACTCTTTACCTCCTGGCGCCTTCCCTCAAACGGTTCACATTCATAGCCGACAACTACGACTGGCTGTCATTTCCCGCTAGCCTGAAGCACGCACTCATGGGCATATTTACCTCGCCCGCTCTCTATTTCCTCCGCCTACACGGTTTCGAACGCATGCCCAAGGCGTGCTGCGTAGCTTTCGGTGCACAGGTCACCGACTTGTCGCTTATTCAATCGAGCTTCACCGAAATTGTCGATTCCGATGTTTCCGTGGCGGCAGAGACATGCGTCCCACATAACTTGTATTGGCTAGGCATGGAGGATGTTGATGATATGAGTATATGGATTCTCCTCAACGCCTGGGCCCCCGCATCCGCCACAGGCGAAGGACGACGCCTTTTCCCCGCCCTGGTAACATTACATGTGGGCCCGACGGAAGAAGATGCCCTAGTTCCTCTATCCCAACTTCTTGACGCCGCAAGAGAGACAATTCAGTACTTTTACTGGGATTACGCGCATGGAACACAAGGTATTGCAGTTTCAATTCCCTTCAGCCGCCGCAAGTATCAATTTCTCCTTTCATTTCAACCAGTGAGGCCACTACACACCCCACCCCTCAGCCTCCAAGTACTCAAACGAAAATTCGCTCTCAAGTATGAAGTCACCTTCTATCCAGGCGACGATATCGACGCAATGGTCCCTGACCCTCCTGACCACTTCGACGGGCTCATCGCCCTCCTTCGCACTGCTAACCCAGGAGCCGTAGCGGAACTCGACCTCAAGATCGACTTTGAGAGCTTCGGAGATGCTGTGCAATCGCTTAGAGGATACGATGGATGGAGTAACTTGGATTCTGTGCTGGATTCAGAGGCTTTCAATGAGCTATCCCAGGTCACGTTGCTGATTGAGCTTGAGTCGTTGGATGATGAGGATGAGATGCATGTGGACACTGATCTTGCCGAGAAGGAAGAAGAAATTCGAAGTCTTGTTGAATTAAGACTCTCCTTACTTACAAGGCTCGAGAATTTTACGTTCCATTTTGTAGTTAAACGTAGTGTGTTCTTTCTGCCTTGAATTCAACTTGACCCTTAAATTTGAAGTTAAAAAACTAAAGTTAGTCCGCGTATCGGACACATGGACATCCATGATATCGGGCAACGCCGAAGTTAGTCTGCCCAGCTTTTCGACTTCACTGGCTACACGTGCATGCCCTTACTTTTTCTTACTTTTTCTCATTTGGTTGAACGGCTCCTTTTAATAGAATCTTGGATTTAAACCCACCTGTCTAGGAAGACTGTCCACTACTACAAGAAAGGTTCGTCTTTCGTTGTTTTGATCCTTTTTCTTCCTAACAGGCAGTGCGAATTCATTCAGACCTTGTCATCCATGGGTGATACACGTATGATACCACAGCAATCCACCTTCAGTATGAATGTAGCACCCTATAACACGCAAGATTGGAGATATCTTACGCCCTGCCATATTCAACGCGTGCCCAACGAGATTTTGGGGTACATATTCGAGTCTCTATCATCTGCGTCCGAACGTCCTACCCATGAATTTGTCATGACATCTCACGTATCTAGGCGTTGGCGAGGGGTTTCACTCAGTATTTCCCGGCTGTGGAGCTCCCTCACCATATACAGCACCCGATGTCCGGAGGTTTTTGCGAATTTTGTGTCCAGGAGCAAGGAACATGGCCTCAGGCTTACTATTAATATTCCTTCCTTCAATATTTATCAATCTGATATTATTAAAGGCGAGTTTTTAAGGACGGTTTGGATCATCCGTGGAAATACGGATCGTCTTCAGGCATTTCACATAACGGCGAACCAGTTTATACTCGGTATCTTCCAAGTGTTTCTGTTCAGCCAAGTGTTCAACCACGTTTCGCCTCTTACAACTGGAGGATTTGACGATTTACCGGGTGGATTTGACAGCCCCGATGTATACTCTGCATCTATTCTCACTCAATCCCGCTGTGTTCAAAGTCCTTCGCCTCCAAAGTATCACAATTGACTGCGATGCATCATGCCTTGCTGGTCTGCGCGTAGCCCATCTTGTTAATTCCTCGATAATCTTCTTGGATCAAAGACGCATACGCCATTCGATACCCAGCGAGCCAGCCCTGCCGGACCTGGTAGAGCTGGTCATTCAGTCGCCGAGGGACCTACCTGCCATCGACGCTACTCCCTCTTTCCGTGCGTCTTCCCTCCAATCACTCACACTTTCTTCTATCGCGTCAACCCCAATTCAGAACGGCACCAATAACCTCGCCAAGTATCTATTCGACACAACCTACAGCGAAAATCTCGAGTTTCTCAAATTGAATGCCATCGACGCGGCTGGGGTTTCCAGCTTTCTTCGATTGATATCGGCATCAGAAACTCCCCGCTACCCGCTCTTACGAGGCTTGACCCTTTCTAATGTTGATTTGAAAGATGTTAATTTAGCAGTTTTGCGCTCCTTCCCGGAGGTCGAATTTTTATCACTGGCCTTTCTAGACCCGAGACCTCTTTTAGCACACCTTATTATCGACCCTGATCTTATGCCTAAATTACACTTCGTCGCCGTTTACAAGTTGCAAAACCGCTACGTGAAACTAGTGCGACCGAGACCTGGTGTCGTCTTGCCTGAGGCTGGCAATGCACCTGGTCTGTATCATTAGTCGGGTCATTTGCTCAAATTTATATATTGGGCTTCTACCTCTACTTACCTTTGCTCATAAAGCTATACTTACATACCTTTATAGGCTGATAATTAACTATGGATTTAGGAAATATGACGAAGTATAATATTCATGATTCTCAGAGGTAGTCATCCTGTGGGCCGCGGCAGAGCCCGGCGCGCCCGAGATCTAGGTGTAACACTAGTGTAGTGTAATGGTAGAGTCACAATGGAAAGATAAGAGACCACATGCAATAAGAACAGGGATGTGTCCTAGAATTGGGAAGAACTAACTAAGATAACTAAGAGACATGCTTTATATACTAAGATGAAGGGAAAACCAACTACAACTCAATACTTCACAAGTTGATCGATCGTTTTATCCCATAAATAATGATTGTATGTACACTGGGTCAACCTTCAGATTATTCTCGAAAGGGCATGTAAATTTGAAGGCAAATCTCCCATCTTATCTTTCACGGGTGCAATAAAGAAGCAACACAGCCACCATTTTTGGCATCACCGCCCTTGACCCGCCTCACAAATGCAATGACCCCCAGCTTGATCGCTGGCCCAGCTGGACGGCTATATCCCTACCTCGTTAATTGTGCTTTCTAAACTACGCTTTGGCTTCCAATTCTTGAAAATCCATCACAGCATGGGGCTTTGATCTCGGACTTTGTGTGACCACGTCAAAGGGTTTCCTTCTGCTTTTCCATCTTCCAATTCTTTCGACCTCGAGCCTTGCTCATGACTGGTGAAATATAGTTAATGGTGTAGTATCTATGAAATGCACACCGATAACGTTACTCGAGGTTCCCATATGTCTGCGGAACATACGAAACACCGTTTTCAACTTTACTACCACGGCGATCTGAAAAGTACAAGTTTTTCCTTTGTGTGTTCTGATTACACTCACCTTGAGCACCAGTTAATAACTTTTTCAAAAAAAAAAGCGATTCGATAGATGATAGACGTGATCTCCGACGAAGAAAACAGCCTGCGCGCTACGAACGTCCGGAAGATCAAAGCGGAAAAAGTCCATCGCAAATTTACCTAGTCTGGGTGTCTTTCTAGGAGGAATGTTTCCTCGAAATCTTGGGTGACTCGTACAAGTGTTGCTTGCTGCGAAAGAATATCAAAAGATCCACCTTGATATAGGCCTTATCATGATTAATCTGCTCTTTTGTGGTAAGTTACGCACTTTTCTGGGAATATTTTGAAATCTGACCCGTCGCGAATGCGTTTATTTGCAACAAAAGCCGTCGAAAGACATCAGCGTCTGCATCAATTATTACCTTCCCCTCATCGCTGTTACTCGCTGGGCATGGCAATGTCTTGAAGCTTCGATTCAGACCATTATTAACTGCTTAGGAGATCCTATCGCATTAGCCTGCTCCGGTAAATTGAGGTGGCCAACCACGTGGCGAAGTTGTATTTCAACGACCGAATTTAGGCCTCTTCCAGTGCCACCATCCCACTGCCACCATCTCTTGACGTGTTGCGTCTGGCGTATCTTCTTTGTATTCCCTTCAAAACGCGTCGACGTCAATGCCCGCCATTCGGACTTCCAAACACCGCGTCCCTGCGCTCACACCTGACGGCAACAAGATTAAACGGCCCCCCAATAGCTGGATCCTATACCGATCCGACAAAAGCAAAGATCCTCTCTACAGACAGTTATTGCAGGGAGATATATCACGGTTAATAGGTCAGGCATGGGCAAACGAGTCGCCTGATGTGAAGATGGAATATGAACGTGAGGCGGAACGAAGGAAGCTCGAGCATACGATTCTCTACCCTGAGTATCGTTTCGCCCCCCAATCTAAAGGCAAGAAAAAGCAAGCTGCTCAAGTTGTCGAGAAGCAGGAGGAGCAGTCGGGCGCGTCCCGCGACTCGTGTGCGATTCCAAACATGACTGCCACCGGCGAGGAATCCTCTCAGGCGTCTACCCCTTCCACCGCCTTCTCTTATTCTCCTTCTTCAACTGTGTACGATCCTGAGCAGGAGGTTTATGACGGCCTGCATCCCAGTGCAGCATGGTTTGAAGGGTCTATCCTTCCACCAGCGGCCAGTCCTCAATTCAACACCATGCCTGTAAGTTCATCTTTTGATGACAGTCTTACCTCAGACACTCATACCACTCATTGAGGTCTCCGTGGGCGCTGAGGGAGTGGCCCATCACAATTACCAGAGCACCGAGATCGCTCAAATGGCCCATCCTGACAACATGAACGCGTCCGCGACCTCGACAATGGGGTACAACCCTCAAAACATCCCTAACTTCCCCGCGGTGCCCCATTCTAATAATGCCAATCAGAAATTCGACCCCTTCCCTGAGTGGCCCGATTATTCCCAGACGGGCATCGAATTAGATGACTACGATCACTCTGACTGGTTCCAGAACTTATTATTGTCGATGGCAGACACAGATGCAGGGTACTCGCAGGCCGGCCCCTCCTCTAGCGAAGCAGGCTTCTTGATGTCCGAATTCGAAGATTTCAATTACGGTACTTTTGATTGGGATCCAGCTGGCATCATTTATTAACCTGTACAATATCTCCTCTCATGCCTTCCCGCATCCGCTCCCATACATATCTACGGGCCATTACACTGGGTCTTTTCGTGTTACAGGAACTTGATTCCCTGTATGTACCCTGTCTGTATGTGCCACTCCTACTTTTTCTGGTTATCCTAGTCGTGTATTAATTTGTTTTTATCTTTGTACTGTGCGCCTGTCCTACTATGCGGAGAATGGGCACTCGGTAGGCACCCGAACTCCTTTAATAACTTTTGAGCCATACTTATATAAGAGGCTTGTACGCTGTCTAAAGATCTAAAGCACAACGCAGTCTCCTTAACCTTTGGTGAAATGTTTCGATCGTACACAACTCATGGGCCATTTCGATACAATTTTTCACAGCTTTTTAGTTTGTTTTACTCAAAACTGGTCCGCAGTTCTTCCCCACTGTCAAGATTACCTTGCTCATGCACGGGTCCTCACCGCGCACGCACAGCCATGGGCTTTCAGATCAATATCACATGAATATTCTAGTAAAGCCATTTTTTCCCGTGGTAGGCGGGTTGGGATAGTCATTTGAGCAGAAATTTGGTTTTATTGCTGTAGCTGGGTGACCGCACTCCAAAACTTTTCGCGGATCTCCACCACTATCCTAGTTTCGGATTCACGACGTCTTCTGATCTATCCTCGAATAGCATTCAAACACGAAACAGCCGTCGGCACGTAACATGGCGAGTTAGGACAGCCAGCACAGTGACGTTATATATGCCGCGGAGGGATCTTCAAGTAGCGCCGAAAACCAAGGACATTCCCTGCTCTCTTACATACCATCATCCTGAGTCGGCCAGCATCTCTGCAATCTCTCATGCGTCCCGGTTGACATTTCTCCATGGAGTATTACATTGTAATTCCAGAATACCAGATATCCGTATGTTGTGACAGGAAAGGAAAGAAGCTCAGGCTGCGGCTGTGGGTGGCACTTCGAATTCTTCCTTCACAGCCTGGCAAGACCATATAAAGTATCATTTTTAGCGGAGGAAACGTGGGCCTCCTGCAGGCTGCGAGGCGATGATTAGAAATAACTTGACGGGTCTCTTCCGGGTCTAACTCGCGCGTCTTTGATCTTCAATGTACGCATGTTAGAACAATCAAGATTCTCTGACTTTTGGATAGAATATTTATTCACCTTGGATACTTACTGACGTACGCGACCTACAAATACATTGACTGTGGTCTGGAATTTGAAGCTATCAGTATTTTTCCTACCTAGCCACTGGCCAGTCGTATGATCGACGCCCATGGAGATATTAGAAGAATCAACACCGGCTGACATTCTCTGCCATTCAGTTAGACTTCATTTCAGTATGCGACGACGCGACGTCGATGGTTTTTATGGTTTAGGGAGGGATTGCAAGTCCTTGGTGGTCGTAGTTTATATACCATCACAGATCCATCAGTTGAATGTGCTTGTCGTCCACGAGAAATGTCGGGCAGAAAAGCACAAGAAGTTGTCGTGCATGAATCAGCAAGGAGCATATAGGGAACATTGAAAGGGAGTTCCTCGTGAAGTGTCGAGTGACACGTTGGAGATGAGTGCGGACCAGACGTAGTCTCATTCTGCACGAGGGACGCCGGATTTGGGAGATGGTGCATTTTGGAAAAGAACAAGTAGAAGATGTCATTTGTGAAAGGATAGACAGGCCTAGGGGCTATGCGGTCGAAGATGGTAGATACTACCTATTAGAGCTTACTAGACGTCAAGAAAATGAGCGCCAACCTAGGTATCATTAACCTTGCCGGCTCAGGATAGAAGTGACGTCACAGCCAAATAGGCCATTGAAAAAGAAGTCATTGAATATATATGATCACGTCTCAAACTTTTCCACGTTATGTCATTACTTTCGGGAAAGGCTGTAACCAGATCCTCCTAGCAGGTCAGAACTAAATTTCGTGCCCCGAATGATCTCCAGGTTGATCTTGATTGACACCTTACTAGGGCTTACTTCTTGCTTAAAGCTTTATAAACTATAAACAAGTGAGTACCGTTAGTGGCTAGCCTTACCGCTATCAATGCCTAACTTCCGCCAACTGAACAATCTTCCTCAGCAGTTCAGAGCCAAACTCTCACTCTCGAATGGTTTCAAGACTTTCATCATCCACGGAAGCACGTGTCTCATCAACATCCAACGCGTCCTCAGTTTCTTTATCTCGCTGTCCCTCCCATTGTACCTTGCTTCTGAAGCCACGTCGGCTCTCCGCAACTTTGACGTTCTTCAGAAGTTGTTGGATGGCCCTGACATCTTGGCTACTGTGGAAGGCAAGTCCGATCTACAGGTTATTCTAGGCCTTACCTCGTACTCACTTCGAGACAGGTATCGACCATGCCGGCATCACAAGCATTGACCGTTCCGACCTCATGGCGAGCCTTCAATCGGCCTGGACGGCCTACGTGACTCAGTGCTATAATGAATATATCGGCGTCATCGCTATAGCCGGCACAACATTCGCGTAAGCTTATATTTTCGATGCCGCCACCGCCAATCTAATCTATATACAGGGCCATTCTCCAGATTTCATCAACGCCTAACACCTTCACTCGATTCTGTGTATACGCTTCCATCTTTCGTCTGGCTGCCGTCATTCCTTTCGCCGTCACCCTAGTGTACTACCTTCGCAAGGACTGCTTTAGAAGTTGTGAATTCGCCATCATTTGGTTCAAGGTACGTTGTCCATGGATTGACACTCCTTAGAGGTTAACTTTCCGATAGATCGTCAAGCAGGACTCTGCCTTTTACATGCCGTGGATGATTCTCGCCTTACCATTCATTGCATTCTGCTGGCAAGTCACCTTGATATCTCTGTGATATATTCTCATGGGTCTTTCAGGGGTGTCATATTCCTCATCGCGTCACTCTTCCTGTCATTTTGGCATGGCGGGCTCACGACGGCCCCGCCGGTGATCAAGGGGGGTTCCTCAGTTGCAGTATGGATGTTCGGATGCATCCTTATTATGATGTCGGTGGCGGATCTCGCCTGCCTCGCGTGGCTCATTTCGATGTTTAAATCGTTTGAGAAGAAGATCGAGGGTCTGGCTCTTTCCTCGCCTGCCTGATGCGACACAAGTATTGATATACTTGTTTTTTCCACATGACACCATTATTTAGAGCTCGCTTTCCCTATCGTGCTTTGATACTGCTCTACTTAACATTTTGTAAAGACTTTCCCATGTATGCCCTAATTTTCCACTCGCAAGATTATATCTTCGTTCTTGATCATAGTGCTTGCGCTTCCTTTGAGATATTGAGAATTTAGATAAGATCTAATCAAGATGACGCTAGCTTCAGTCCCAACTCCGACGTCGTTTCTTGCTCTAGCCTCCCTCTTTTCCAGCCAAGCCTCCTAAAGCTAACATGTTCGATGGACCCCCTGGTATTCTATGGCTTAGTTGTGAGGGTCCCAATATACATCACGTAAAACAGACAGGGCACGTCACGGTAGAGAGAGAGATCACCACTTCCTCTGCCACCTCCAACTCCGACCTCTGCACCTTTCTCTCACAGCCCACAGGTATTGCCCATCCTTTTTGCTTATATGAGGATTTAGTATAAGACGCCTTTACGGTAGTAATCACCAACAGTCGAGAGCTCCTCCGTCGTAATAATTGGGCCTTCTGTTTCAAAATCTGCATGATAGGTTTCGCGTTCCCCCTAAACCATTGATCACTCATTGAATGCTTCAAAAACGTGTTTAGAAAATTCTTGAAATCAATTCACGCTACGGAGTTCGACACCAGGATGTCCGCGCTGACAACGTGGTTATCGGAATTTAGCGACGATGGAGTGGTCAACATCATTGATTTCGATTCAGACCGTACAAGCCTTGACTTGAGGGAGCGTACAAGGACGCGCGAAATGGACGGGTTGATATCTCTGTACTGGAAGGCCCGATTACCGTGCCAGCGAACTCGAATTTATCTCTTTGGAAAGTTTACGGGAATTACTGCGTCAGTGACCCCTTCAAGGTCTATTCAGAAGCACTTCGACTAAAACTCGAACGGCAGCCTTGTGTGACGGGTGTGGCGAAGTATAGAGCTGGATACGTTACATCTCTCCATCTCGCTGCTTCCATTATGCCACTCGCCAATGTGCTCGTTGAAGATTTTTTCGATATTTCTGAACTGTTGGTCTCCTACATGGAGAGCACATGAAAAACAGTGCCACATCTCGCGACGAGAACACGCAGAACCCGGAGCTGGAACTTGACTTCAGCGGCATGCGCCACTGCCGAGGCAGGTCAGCTTCGGGTCGCAGTTCGAGGACACCGATGACCCGTTCAGGAACCTCGTCGCATTCGTCCTATGCATGCAGTTTGATCCCTTAAATTCCTACACAAACACCTGTACATTCTTATTCTCGGGGTGCAGCTGGGACGGCGAGTCCGAATCCTACGGGCCTCAGTCTGAGTTCTATGATATTAGGTGGGCCAGCGCATCAGGCTTTAAGAGTGTCACAGGCGAGCAGTGATGCCTATCAATGGAGTATGAATCATAAGAGCTAGACATGGCAGGAATGGCGCATAACCTGGAGCAAGTGAAGAAGGTTGCATTGGATATCGACGCCGAGCCTGCGCTGAGATTGCAGGAGTGGCTCCTCATGGTTGTCAGGTTCAGAACGCCGACATCGCTGTAGAAAAACGTTCGGACAACATGAAAGAGTCCATGACCGGTATTGTAGCCTTCATTGACTCATCAACAAGTGAGGTGAAGGCTTGATTGGGATTGGTTTGAGGACTAAGGACTTGGCCAAAGCGATGCGAGACTCGAATCTGACATTGAAGAGGGCTCCAGAAGTCGATGTGCCATTTTAGGGGCCGAAGACTGACAGAAGTATTGGATGGATAACAAAGGACTCGCAGACTCAAGAAAGACACGGCGAAAGTGCAGGCGGCAGCGCGTGGACAGTCATGCGAAAGTTTGTTTATTGTTCTCTGTTTAGTCAAATAGCAGCCCAAAATTGCGATCACATATATTTCTTCTCCTCAGCTGTTCGTGCCCCCCTCTCCATATATTCCGACCTCTAAAGACATCTCATCAGCATTTTGCGTTTACCGCGGGTTTCAAGTGCTTCATGTAATAGCTTGGCTATATCAGACTATGACAAGAGACTCGGATAACAAGGACAGAGGATGATCCTGGTTGGTACACAAGCGTGATCCTCTTCGAGAGCCTGGAACTATGATCAGCACAACTATCAGATAACGAGACGGTGACTCAGACCTCACCTTCAAACTGATCTCGAAGTGAAGCTCTGTGGACGCCACCGACGATATGCTCATGATACGCGGAAATCGAGGCTTGTACACAAGGATCCGACTTGCATAATCGACTGAGTCTTCCAGCGGGTTCTTTGATATCGGTACAATTCTTGACGTCAAAGGCTACTTGCACGATAGGGGCACTCATAATCTTCATGTTATGGGCGGTCTCAGAGTTGATGATAATTCCACTCTTGTGAAGGTAATCTTATTGTCTTACGATAAGAGACGACAGGTCAGAGATCTTGGGTGTCATACCAGCGTGGTCCTCTTCGAGAAACTGAAATGACGATCAGATACTTGTCAGTCAACAAAACGACGTCACCTTCAAGCAGATCTGTAAGTAAAGCTCTCCGGGTAACAGCCATGCATTATCCATAGTTCCACTATTGACAAGGAAATAATCAACCGAACCACCGAAGAAGTTTCTGGTGGGGAAATCCTCGATGGACTCATGACGCCCCATCCCGATCACTATGGGGTTGAATAGACTTGATCGATGTGTCGTAATTGGGGCCCTGAATGCGAACCTTACTTCCCGTGCGGACAGAATGTAGAACATCTCAAAAGAAGATGCCATGGACAAGTATCACGATCATCATAATCCGGCGGTAATCTTGTGGATGCGGAGTTCTGTTTTTGATGTTCTCAAGAATCTTGATCTGCTTCGAAAGTCTGGACCCGAGCATCTCCCCCACACTGTTATAATCTGGCACCGTCTTTGGAATACCGATCAACGCAGTATGTCTCCTCTTCCTCTTCCTCTTCCTATTCCTCCAACCGTAGAGGACCATTTCATACATGAAGCGATTGATTTCAACTCTAAGAACAATGCAGAACAGCCTTTCTTTACCTTTGTCGACTCTAGGCCTGCATTAACTGATGGTATTCAGATAATCTCTCACTTAGAATTTGGGAGAGCTGCTCATCGTATGGCTCATGCGCTGAGGCCGAAGGGGTCCGGTATCGATGGTCAAGTTGTTGCTATACTCGCTCTCTCGGACACGATCCTATATCAGGCTATCATTATGGGATGTATTGTCGCTGGCCTAGTGGTATGAATTGACTTTTTGTCTGTTTAAAACTTACTACAATTTCTTCCGCAGCCGTTTCCTATCTCTCCGAGAAACTCGCCAGCGGCTGTGATTAACTTGCTTGGGAAGACCGCCTGTCGTAGAGTGATCGCGACAAAGGTTACACTCAAGTCTCTGATCGATAATATTCGTGCACAAGCCGCGAACACTGATATTGCCGACCATCTCGAGATAGATGAGGCTCCCTCGTTGGCAACTGCATGTCCCGAACTCGGTCACGAGTTAGTCGAGCATCGCTTTGAGCGGTATCCGGATCGTGTCCAGCGCCCCTCAAAAGATGATATTTGCATCTACTTGCATTCCTCTGGAAGCACAGGATTACCCAAGGCTATACCGCAAACCCACTCGGCGTGGCAGAATTGGGCTTTTCTTCGTACGTGAGCCACTCTCCATCTATATCACCTCTTACCTGTCGTTTGTTAGCTCCTATTGTCGATCTTCACCATTATCGCCCGCGATTAACTCAGGGCTGCATGGCGCTACCTCCTTTCCATACATATGGGCTTTACTTTCAGCTCCTTGGTCCTGTGTTCGGAATCGTTACAGCAGCTGTCTATCCGCCCACTGCAACGGCACCACATCTTCTGCCAATAATTCCGTCGCCTCAGAATATTCTTGACTGACAAGATCCAACACGCTAATCGCCATACCAAGTCTGCTACAAGTCTGGTCGAGTTCACCCGAGGCCATCAGGTTCATGGCAACGATGGAAATTGTTGCATGTGCACTTCTTTACTTCTCATTTCACGATACTCAAAAAGTCTCATATAGATATTCTCGGGGGGGTCTCTTGCACAGAAGCTTGGAAATATGTTCGTCAATTCCGGCGTTCGTCTTCGCAGTGGTTATGGCGGTACAGAGTTTGGCTCGCCAGGGGACATTCTCATTCGAGAGGGCGAGGAGAAACTTTGGGACTATATCCGATTTAGTAGCAATCGTGTGAACGTGAGGTGAGTTCCACAAGGAGATGGAAATTTTGAGTGTCAATTTTTGGTATGTTCATTGTCGTAATGTTTCCTATCCGGGGATTTGTCGAATAATGTAACTTCTCTTCAGGCCTCGGAAAAGCACAAGCCTATGGTTCTAAATCTGCCCGATGCGGAAGGATATGCCACATCGGACTTGTGGCAACGACATCCAGAGCATCATGACCTGTGGAGAATGTACGTCTTCTCTAAATTCTCCCGCATCGGTAAATCTTATGCTACTCTGGCAGTTTTGGACGCATTGATGACGTTATTGTCCACGCGTCAGGCGAGAAAACCGTCCCCGCTCCTATGGAAGATGTGATAACAAGCAGCGAAGTGTATTTTGAACATTTTCGGTTGGTTATTCCCTTCACTGACGTTAAATTATATTACAGTGTCCTGGGTGTAACGATGTTCGGTCGGGGACGTGACCAGGCAGGTATTCTAATTGAGCCGAGCCCCAGCCATGCAATTGACGTGACGGACAATGTGCAAGTTGCCATTCTTCGCAACAAACTTTGGTTCGCAGCTCTGATACTCACCCGTTTCCCCCCTAACATTCGTATATACAGGCCCATCATTGAAGAGGCTAACAAGGTGGCCCCTGCTTTCAGCCGACTCTTCAAGGAGACAATTTTGATTGCGTCAACGGATAAGCCACTTCCTCGAACTGGCAAGGGTACAGTGATGCGCACAGCCGCTATTGCCGTTTATGAGAAAGAGATCGCACCATTGTAAGTGCTTAGATATTGCATCGCTCTTAGTTTTGATAACATGGTCAATGTAGATACGAAGCCATGAACTCGAATATCCAGATCGGCCAGAACGTCTGGCCTCCCACTAGCTGGGAGCTCGGAGATGTTGAAGCATGGATCGTGGACCAAGCCGCTGATTTACTCTCAAAAAGTAAAGTATCGTCGTCAGTTGACTTGTTTGAGCAGGGATGTGATAGGTAGAACTTCTCGCTTGACTTTTTTTTTTACCATCTCACCCTTTTTATTATAGTCTGAGTGCTACATTTCTACGTCTCCGTATTGTTGGAGCTCTTCGCACTTCAAAGACCGAGGGTGTCCGACTGGCAGCTCAGGGGTTAACACAGAACCTCATATATTCATACCCGATTATCCAGCAACTCGCTGCGTACATTGTCAGTCTTTTCACCTATGATACAGATGCAGGGAATACCATTGCCTCTGAGCCTTCAGCTCGGATCGAAGAAATGATCGAGAGATACACCTTTGGTCTCGACGTTTCACGTCCAATTTCTTCTGCGAGGACTATGCCCGCTGTGGTTCTTTTGACTGGCTCAACCGGAAACCTTGGATCAGAGATCCTTGCCGCACTTTTGAATGATACGCGAGTCGATCGCGTCTACGCGTTCAATCGTTTATCACAAGGAGCGCTTTCCGTTGATCAAAGGCAGTTGAAGGCTTTCAAAGAGAGAGGGTTGAATACCGAACTATTGGATAGTGGGAAGGTGTTGTATATCTCTGGCGATGCCACCCAACCGAACCTAGGACTCGATCGTGGACAGTACCGCCAGGTGGGAGTCGACCATTTGGAAGATAATTCATGTCTGATTTCACATTTTAGCTCAGTCAAGTTGTCAACATCGTCATACATAATGCCTGGAAGCTCGACTTCAATCTTTCGCTCCCGGCCTTCGAGCCCAATATCCAGGGTACGCGACACCTCGTTGATCTTCTCAAGTACGGACCCAATCCGTCGGACTCGCGTTGCATATTTACATCATCGATCTCTTCCGCTCAGTCATGGCCCAAATCGAAGGGTGCCTACCCCGAGGAAGTTTTGGATGATGCCTCTTTTGCAGTTGGTGGAGGCTATGGCGAAGGGAAGTATATCGCAGAGAGGGTAAGTAGATCATTAATAGGTCTAAGAATGGCTCCGACTTTGTGCTGCCCCGCAGATCCTAGTTAAGAGCGGCTTACAGGCGACATCTCTTAGGATAGGTCAGATCTCGGGTGGGCATCCCAGAGGCGCGTGGGCTACCACAGACTGGGTACCGATCCTTGTCAAGTCAAGCCTGACGATACGGCTCCTTCCAAGTATGCAGGGAGTATGTCCATCCCATCCATTCCATTCGTGGTGTTCTTCAGCTAAACACAACACAGGTTGTTTCGTGGATTCCTATGGATGCTGTTGCCACTGCCGTTGTTGATGCTGTATTAGGAGATACAGAGCTACCTCAGGCTGCTAATCTTGTACACCCTCGACCGGTGGAGTGGAAGCAGGTCATTGGATTCATTCAGAGCACAATTGAGGAGGTTTGTGACCAGCATCTAACAATTGTTCCACTGAGTGAGTGGCTTGCCGTGATTGACGAGCACGCCGTAATGGCAACAAATAAAACGCTGGCTGAGATCGTGAGTTAATGCTTCTTGTTTAGACGCGTACAAAGATAACTCAGCCGTCTGCTTGCAGCCTGCGATCAAGTTACTCGACTTCTTCCGTTCAATGTTGCAAAGAAATGACGAAAATATTTCTTCTAACTCCGAATCAAGTGAGGCAGGCGGGCTGCCAACATTCTTGACCAGAAACATGCTTCGACTGTGTGATAATATTCGAGGGCTGCGATCAATTGAACGCGATGACGTTTTACTGTGGGTCAGATATTGGCAGGACGTTGATTACCTTGAATAGACAGATCTGTTACGAGAAATATGTACGTCTTGGGATAAGGGTGATCTGGAAGCGACAGGTATCTTGTTTCATCCACGATTGTGTATCCTAAAGCGTATACACTA
This sequence comes from Tephrocybe sp. 10521TJB, assembly GCA_018221635.1. NCBI lineage: Eukaryota > Fungi > Basidiomycota > Agaricomycetes > Agaricales > Lyophyllaceae > Tephrocybe > Tephrocybe sp. 10521TJB. The sequence goes on along the minus strand of JABAJS010000100.1, from coordinate 2,952 downwards.
ATTTTATAAAAGATAAGCACGATGTTACAACTCGGAGTACTACGGTTGACAACAAATATTATTCTATTTAAGGATACCTGTCTGTTTCCAAAGAGGCGACAAGGCTGACATACGTGGGTTACGGGTGGATACATTGATGTGAGGCTACGCATTGTATGGCGCTCAACAAAACATCAGTCTATTCCGTTAAACCTTAGTCCAATCACTCTTTTCCTGTGGACATAAATTAAAATAGAATTTCTTTGGCATGCAGATCAAATGTTACAAGAAGAGATTTGACATGACGGCATAAGTACTTGGCTATTGCAGACAATCGAAAAGTCAAGAGGGTGACACGTTTCAGAGTCAGATATCGGTGCGTGGCTTCAACTCTATGTCTGTTGCTACATGCCGGAACGTACTGATGTGCTAAGGAAAGTGTCACCTTTCTATAAGTATATACGGTCACAGCAAAAACTTACTACATTATTCGAACTAAGACCGGATGCGCTATTGTCGCCATAGGCATTGGAATCTTTACTAAGTGTAGGTCTTCCGTTGAGGTTCGCCAGGAGCACGTTAGTATACCTGACAGTTGTATGAGCAATCAACACCATAGAATGTGAGGAAACAGACAATTTGCCCAGAAGAATAACCCTGTTGTTTATCAGTATACCGAGAGTTTATAGATTTGTTAGTACACTCACATGCCAATATGTAAGAAGTTACTTGTATACAGAACATATAGCACCATGTCGACAATAGCCCCAGCTGCCGTTATAGCTCCGCTTTGAATAACTTGGAAAATAAGTTTATCTATCAAGCTGTTTGTGCGCGAGAACATATGGGCTTTCTTGGCAGTATAAAGCTAGTAAAAGGGAATTGCGTTGAGGGCGGGAAAGTAATATTTTGGTAAATAAGCCATTCACGACGTAGGTCATCGCAAAGGCAATGATTATGTCGCATATTGTAGATCCAATTAACCACACCTGGATGTAAATTAGAAGATGTAATTGTTATATGAGCCTATTTCTCACAATTACTGGTGTCTTGTGTTGAGCGCCTTTGACTACACCTAGAATACCCCACTATTGTCGATTTCAGCACGAGTTCCGATGACATGCTTACGACGTACCTGAATCCCAACGATAAACGCACAAGTACATTGCACAAATGTGATCTTCCGCAGCATTTCAGACAATGGCGCTCGTTCGACAAAGATTGCGCTCACCAGGACGATTAAGGCGCATATGCAGCGTGTGAGTGCTGTCCTCTTGAGAACAAGGATGCGCCTGGTTAGTAGCTATTAGATTAGATCGATGGACGTATGAGCATAACCAAGCCAGGTAAACCCACCAAGCACAGAATAGCTGCACAAGAGCTGAAACTGAAGAATAAGACATTAACCTCTTCGATCACGTCAATAAATGAAACAAGCTGTACCAACACCACCTAGCGTAGGCAAGGCGAATGCCGTCGGAGGTAACTCCAAGATCACGGTTGGATCGCCATATCCTAGGACCAGAATATGTCATGAGTGTTGCCAAGATAGTTTGAACAATATCGAGAGCAATGGTGACGGCAACTGTGAAAGCGATAACAAAGATGTTCACTTCATATTGTGCGTCGCACTTACCCAAAGCTCGAATCCAGATTTTGTCTCTAGAAGAGTTCCTGAAATAGATAACTAGAAGGAGGTCACGTAATGAAAGAGTATGTCCAAGGAGTGTTATCACATACACGCTTGTAGTCCAACTATTCCAAATAAGGCACAGTTGAATATCGATCCGATAAACTAGATGGTATTTCAGTAAATGAGAAATCCAGATAAAATGCAACGCCGTATACCATAGGACCAATACTGGGGTTATATGTTCATCGAGCTAGATAAAACATCCTATGAGTGGAGGAACTTACAATAGTATGTATTGTTGTGCCATGGATGGGGCAGACGCCATTCTTGCAGCGATGCGGAGGATCTCAGAGAAAACAAGCAAGACTGAATCTTTTATATGAGACAAGAGTATAAGTTCCTATTGATATCAAGTTTCCAATCACGAGCGACAGACACCGCAAGACGGACAATATTGATGTCAGCTTCAATTTTCGTCAATTCCAAGTGTTGCAAGATTTCCGGAGCGAAACATTCAGAACTCAGTCTCAGGAAGCCTGTTGGAATGCTGGTATGTTATCCGCTGATGTTGGCAGAAATCAGACATCGGCTAAATCTATGCCGTTGCTAGCATGTTTTGAAGCGCCCAGAGTTCTGATCAGAGCGTGAACTAGCTCACCTGCCGCAGGCGGATGTATATAGAAGTTAATTCAAACCTGGGAATGACGGCGCGAAGAACGTGGTGAGTGACATAGTGGCACCACGATCAACCTTCCTTCCTTCCTATGGAAGTAATATGTACCGGCCGTACAACTGGCAAAGAAATTCAACTGACCATCCACAAGGACTGCACCTAAAGATATTTGGGCATTTTGTGTACTCGAAGACGGTTGAAGAATAATTAGTGATATGCCTGGAGCTAGAAAAATCAGTGTACGACGCTGAGCGTTTGTGAAGATAAGAAGATGCGAGAAGACGACAAGAAAATAAATTGAGTTGGTGGCTACAGATCTTGACGAGCAACCTTCGATGTTCACTAGCATGATTTTGGACTGCGCAGAGATATAAGTGTGAATTTCATTGAACATCGGTGATCGACGATGAAGGACAAGAATCACGTCACCGATTTTTGATGTTACTACGTATATAGATGACGCACAGTTCATCGGCGGTCATCGGTGTTCGACGCCATTTATTACCTTACGACAGAGGTGAAGTTCGCGATGAACTTTCTAGTTTCCGAAAAGAACGATGGAAAGAAGTAATTGGACTCGGCCCGGCCCTCACCTCGACATCACGATATCACTGATCTGATGACCTGTCATAGGCCCCCCAGTTGATCAAGACTGCAGCCAAGGTTT
>JABAJS010000099.1:9735-40309 GCA_018221635.1 Tephrocybe sp. 10521TJB | reverse complement strand
AACCAATCCTTCGGGTCCCCAGTAAACCGTATCAAGATAACCGGTTTTTGGGCTTCGCGATCTTTGACCCAAGACCCGCACCTTTCTTTCACCCAGCGATTATGGGAGTACTGGCATCACTTGGTTTTCAGAGGTGTCATGTTCTCCCTTGACCTCGTGTTCTGGAAGAATAAGATATCGACATGGATACGGAGACGCCTGGGATTACCCCCAGGCGAGGGCTTCGAGGACGAAATGGAGCGAACGATGCGTGGCTTTGCCAAATCGAACTTAGGTGTCGACGTTAGCCCGACGGCATTCCAAGGTTGATAGGATTAATACATAGACATCATGCAGCATGCATATAAGAAGACAGGGACTAACATAGAACCGCAGCGCATCAATGTATGTCCTGACGGTGAATCTGACGGTGATTTCAGTTGCCTGATTCACTAAAAGTGTTCGACCCACATACGCTTTAGCTGCGAAAACTAAGGATGTATGAGCTCCTGCCACCTACGATGTAGACAGCGAAATACAGTTTCGGCATGAAAATTGTACGCGAAGCTTTCAAATTCGTTAGTGAATGTGCTAGCAAAAATACACCGAAGGGGAGTCGAACCCCTGCCGCTTGCTAGAATTTCACAATAATGGAAGGCAAGCATGATAACCGCTTCACCATCGGTGTTATACCACGTGTCGGTTCACATCTCTCTCCCAACCATCTTATGTTGAGACAGTTTTCAAGACGACTCGAAATCTGTAGGAAGTGTATGGCAGGAGCTTTAATTAAGCTGGAGGAATATCTTCGTTATAGAATGTATTCTGATGATGATGGATAGAGACTTGCACTGGTTTGTCGACAGACGTGATCGCTAGAACAGTAGCTGCAACTGAATTGTCATCTCGTCATGAAGCATAGCGTCGAGTTGGAGAACAAGGACATTCCAATACCAGATCTAATACCTCCGAAATGTGGAGACTCCTGTACCTACCCGGCTCAACTGTGTATGAATCTGTCATGCAGTGGTGCGAAAGTAGGGAGCCGTGCTCACTTGTGCGTCATTTATATTACCCTTTTTTTAAAAAAAAGAAAAAACTCACTCCAACCGTTGTTGTAGATTTCCAGTAAGCAAACCTGACTCGCCGGGTTTGGACTCAGGCTTGTCATATCACCTCTGTCCGTGGAGATAAGCACCACGGAGTAACTCAACGGTTCATCTTCATTCATCTTCAACCCTGTCCATGAAACACTTTCAGTCTGCGTGTCAGAATTGATAGTATCCATGTATCGATTCTTGACTTGTAACATGATGAATCATGATCATCTTGGTGGTTTTTCTCTCAGCATAAAATTTTGGGTCGTGATCATCTTCTGAACTATTGACAGATTGGAACAGCCTGGCCACGCTGATACTGTCTCGTCTTCGCATAATTCAGTCACGGGAGACGCGGGCTCTTAACAGTCCTCTAAATAGACTCAAAAACCCAGGAAATGAGCTACCATCTGACTTTGTCAGGCATTGTATTGAGCATTCCCGGAATATCCTCATTTGTATTGAAACATCTTTCTTGACCTTAGGTTGGTGGTCTGTTCCTGCCGCAGTTACTGGGCTTCTATATGTCTCTTTTATACTGGACAGCCTATATATGCATCATCTCAATTTCAGGGAACAAGATACGTTACTATGGCCTTCGACTCGACCTTTGGTGCCCTCTTCCTGGGGAGCATTTTCGCCAGCATGTAAGAGTCCTTGAGACTCTAGTACACCTACATGAATTTAACTATGTTTCAGGCTTTATGGTGTTTCTTGCGTGCAAACGTTCCTATACTACAAAAGATCTGGACACGATCAGGCTTGGTTTCGAATGCTGGTAAGTCATGCATGGCCATGTCACTCAGAGTCATCCGATAAACTTTTACCAACATAGATATTTTCCCTATGGCAAGATCATAATATCTTCAAATTTCTCTTGGGATGGCCTAATTAAAAACTAGGCTTCTTGATACGACGCACACAGCAATCACGATACAAGCAACCTACTTTTACCTCGTCTCGCACTGGGGTGACTTGCCCAACGCAGTCTCTATCGCGTGGTGCGTTTCAGTTTTCTCTGGGCCTCCGGAAAATTTTGACGTGCTTAAAACAGGGGCATATTGGTATGGGTCGAATTCCATTGCATTCAAAACTGGTTATTAAAACCATACTTCCCAAGGTGCAACTCTACCTTGCGGTAGCCTTCTCTCGTTGTCACGTTCGATTTGCATGACTTACGTAGGCGTAGTCCACCAGCGATACAATCGTCAGATTGTGTGCATCATTCTTCCGTTCACATCTTTGGACGGTACTGACTCCTTTGCACTATCCAGTATATTCGTGAGGCGGGTATGGCTACGTGAGTAACCCATAATGCTAAAGGGTAGGCTACCCTGAATTTCTTCACCTAGTCACTCATCGAAACGTCATCCTCACGACTTGCATTGTGAGCCTAAGTTGGATAATTGTCTCTGAGAGTTGAGGCCATATACCCCTAGGTCCTGTTCTCCGTATCGACTTTCGGTCTGTGTTATAGCTCACATGGTTTTGGCATTAAACTAATGAACCCGCTATCGTACTAGTGGTGCTTTTGAGTAAGTCGCTGTCTACATCGTAGGTGGCAGGAGCTCATACATCCTTAGTTTTCGCAGCTAAAGCGTATGTGGGTCGAACACTTTTAGCGAATCAGGCAACTGAAATCACCGTCAGATTCACTGTCAGGACATACATTGATGCGTTGCGGTTCTATGTTAGTCCCTGTCCTCTTTTTTTTTTGCGGCTGTCCTCATTTCGCAGGATTTTCTGTACACTGCGTTCGCCACCGGTGCTGCGGCCGACGCTCTCATCACGATATCACTGTGTATGTCTTTCTACAGAGCGCGAACAGGGATACCAAGGTGCGATTCGTGACGCAATTAATTGGGAGTGCCTTGTCACCAATGACATGGACAGGTCGGATTCATTGCTGGGCATCCTTACACTGTACACCCTCAACACCAGTGAGTCATTTGCTCGTCTCTTATGTCGTATTGCACGTCTTAACCCAGAACCAGGTACCATAACGAGGTGAGAATTTCGTCCTGGGGTTGGCAATTCCGTGCTGATATCGGCCTTAGTCTCTGCTCTGCAGCCTGTTTGATAGTCTCCATTACCCAGTCACATCAATTGATCCACATAGGAATGTTCTTTTCTTTGAGCAAGCGTACGACATTCTGCAGATGCCCATCCAGCTCTCAATCACTAATTATCAAGCAGTGCATTTAAATACTCTTCTAGCGACACTAAACGCAAGGCTTGTTCTGACAAGAAAGTATACTTCACCCATCAAGTCAGTGAAGATGTCCGATAACAGCGCAAGGCATGTCATATTCCTTCTCCCCTGATAAAAACAGACTCGTGACACTCAAGGAATAGCGAGCTATCATCAGACGTGGAAGGGTCCAACTAGTTTATACATATGCAAGGCTGTAACAGCTGTTAGCCTCACTGAAGCGCATCTGCAACCATCTCTAGTATCTCCTTGACAGATTTCCCTCTGTTATTCGCATCTTTCGCCACTGACTGCCAAATTGGCGAGTGATGTGGTTCCGCCGCTACACACTTATTGCGCACAATTTCCCGATGTTCCTACATAAGAGAAAATAGTCAGATCGATGAAAAGGCCAAGCTAAATCAGAGAGCTACTCACTTCTGTCCCGTGTTGCCGCTCAAACTTCAACCACCAAGCCCAGGAATCTCCTAGATCTGGCTCGGTAGTGACAGCCCGATCAAACCATTGCCTAGCTTTTTCAAGCTTTCTCTCCTGCCAGAATAGCCTAGCGACAGTACAAAGAATTATCGGATCGTACTTCGACTTTTTCAGGGCGTCAACACTGCGCGCTTTCCTCATGGGTCGCGCCTCTGCCCAAATAGCCATTGACCAGAGCTCTCCAGATGCTGGGCAATCCTGTAGGCCACGAGCCAGCATGGCCTTCGCCTGTGCGGCTCCACCAGAACGCTCTTCCACGCTCACGGCTTCCGCCCATAAGATATCCGAGGCAGGGTTTACCAAGCGGGCTTTCTCAAGTAGAGCGCGGGCCTTGATGCTCTTGCCATCCGCTTCTTCTAGTCTGCTCGCAAGGATCCACAGTGTTGTCTCTTTAGGACATGCTTTGTACCCTGCGGCGAAAGACGCGCGAGCCGCAGTAAAGTTCTTCTGCGACTGATGTATTTGTCCTTGTATCATGTATAGCTTCGCGAATTTGGGGAACTTGGCCAAAGCGGCGGAAACAGTTTCCAGTGCCATCGAAACCTGTCCTTGTTGGCGCTCAAACACAGCAGATTTCATCCAAATCTTGATAGCGAAGTCAACAGATGTACACAGAAAAGGACAGAGCGTCACTTACGCGTTCGGTGTCCGCAACTGTACGTGCACGAACCAAAAGCTCTCTTGCAACACCGAGCTCTCCATTCTCTGCCTCAAGTTTAACAGCAGCCAGCCAGATTTGTTCGCTCTCAGGGTTGGCAACGAACGCATGCTCGAGTACCTCTCGCGCGGCGGGTACATCTCCAGCTAGCCATTTCTCCTTGGCCGCCATCAACCACAAAGTCTCTGACTGTGGACAATGTACCACAGCAGTGCTCAGAATAGCGTCAAGACTCTCCCTAAACAGAGATCATGTCAGCAAGATATTGTTGGCTATTTGCAGACAATGCAGCTCACCTTGTCCCATGAGCCTTCTCCAAATTTGCAGCTCTTCGCCACATGTCCTTCTTATCCGGGAACACTTTCAACGCGTAGGCCAGCACTGCCCTCGCCGTGCCCACTTTACCCCTCGACTCGGCACTCTCAACGTCCCCGACCCAAGTATCCAACCGATCCTCCTCTTCAATATCCATCGCTACCGTCGCCTTAACGATAGCCTCACACGTCCGCGGTGAGCCCTCCGATTCACACCGCTCCGCTTCCTTAAGCCATTGTTCCCGTGTAAGCAGGACTTGATGACGCCGTAGCTCACGGACACCAGCCTCGATCGTCTTGTCGACAACCTCGAGTGCTTTGTTTCGCTCTTCATTGGTTTTGGGCTGCTCACCCTCCACAACAATGTCAACTTGTTGCTCAAGCAACCGGCCTGCAGCAATCCAAATCTCGTGGCTTGTAGGAACAGCTTTCCTGGCTTTATTCAGAACGGCCTTGGCCTTTTCAGGCGTTTCGAGCCGGGCAAGGGCGAGCCAAAGTTCGACAGATAGAGGTATAACTTCCACGGCTCGGGATAGGAGGACACGTGCGTCGACAATCGACGATTCCAAGTTGACAGTTTCTTTCCACAAGCGGACAGAATTTGGTATGTGTTCGAGAGCTACACCACACAAAATATCAGTGTTTGTTTTTGTCAAAAAAAAAAAAACGCGAACCTTTTCTAAGTACACGCTTTTTTGCTTTAACATCATGTTCCAGATCTGCGGCAGCCATCCAAATTTTAACACTTTGACCAACATGCTGGACGGCATTTGCAAGGATGACTTTGGCATCTTCATTATTCTGCAGACATTCGTCAGGATGGAAATTGGGGCCGCAAATAAAGGCACGCACATGAAGACGAGCAGCCTCTAACCATATATCTTCGCTCTTTGCACACTGCTCGCAACCAAGTTTAATTAACTTTCTTGCAGCAACCATACGACCAGCATGTTCCTCCAAACAAGCTGCTGCGATCCAACCAGGCGCATGCTTAGGGTTTGACTTGACCAGAGAGTCGAAAAGCATCCGTGCACGTTTGATGTCACCAATTTCAGCATCTGACTTGATGATAACACTGTCGAGCGAAGTGAGGTAACCTCTGGGATCGACAGAAGTAGAAGTTCCAGATGATGCAGAGGTGATATTTGATATCTATACAGTAATATGAGGAATGAGAGACCAGGGAGGATATATACGACGTACTTGGTCTAATTTGAGCGAGAGAATCTTGTCTCGGGCTTGTCCCATCTCCACGAAATTCGTAAGTGCACCTGATTCGGCGGGCGTCTCGAACCCTCCAGACTATATGGAAGTTGAGTGAACTTGTTGAGAAAACTTATGGAGGGAGAACGTACCTCTTGTTGCCTCGTGTCCAATGAATTTTCATACTCATTTTTGCTGCGATCCCCAACAATGATACTGTCAGGTACAGCAAAAGCCCTGTCGTCTCTACGCCTCTTCTTCCTCGTTAAATTCCCAACCTCCGGAATATTTTCCCACTCGTCATCGGTGACAGCTGATAAACCACGTTTGAGGTCCGCAAACTGCTGTTGAATCTTGGGCCGTTCGGCACGATGTTTCGCGAGCTGAATTTGCTCCTGTGCTTCTCTATTGGGAGAAAAGACGCAATGGAGAAAAGGAGAAAAGTCAGCGAAACAAAGGAAGAAAACTCCAAAGACTAACCAGAACACACCTTCGTGCTTTCCGTCGCGCATCCATCGCTTCATCGACCGCGTCATAGATCTTATCCGCTTCCTCGTCATCCTGCTCGTACGTAGTACCAGCAAAGAGGCCATACTCGTTGTCTGGGTCCTGAAACTGGTCTGGATCAACTTCAGCCTCTTCACCGCGCTTGGCTTGGGCCTCACTACAACCCAAACGTCAACTACAACCGATAAATTCGAGTTGTAGACTTACGCAATGACTTCCGCAGAAGGTCCCTCTCGTGCTGGACCGATATCAGACCGCGTCGTAAAGCCAGAAGCACTAAAGCAAGCTATTCAGTCAGTATTATTATTGACACGATAAAATGACACACCCTCGACCAAGACCAGCCACATAGGAGGCGGGCGCTGGCATAGACAGGAATGCCAGCTTGTTTGGTTTATTGGATGCCATTTTTTGGGTGATACTTCGAAGACCCGCGACAACCTAAGGAAAGTGCAATTGTAAGTGCGCGGTGCCGAAACAAGGAGCCCTAAAACGCAACAAGTATAAACAACTCTGGAAATTCTGCCGCGCCACCGCCACTTGAGGTGCGTACAAATTATCGGGCCCACCGAAGCTTCTCGCCTTTCAGAACAACATCAGAATCAACAACTGAACATCAGAGATTATTCTGAACTGCTACAAACTGCCACATATCAAAAGTCCAAAATTTCGAGAGTTGTCAAGTGTTAAACGTTAAACACTGGTAGGATGACTACATAGAACAGACTAAAAGAAAGATATAAAGAACGGTATAAAGCAAGACAGCATACGCTTCTGCTTAGGTCGGACTCACGATGCACCCCCTACTCCTGCTTCGACTCAAAAACACCTTCATTGCTCTGAGCCTCATCAACTGCATCCCCTTCGATAAGCGGGCTGCTCTTGAATCTCGCGCCCTTTGGCGCAATCACCAAGTTCCTCGTACCCGCATCCACCGAAGAGGTCGGGGTATGCGTACCGGTGACCAAGCTCGCCGTCGATGGTGCACCGCTAGCACTCCCAACCAAACGGCGCTTACGGTCAAGGAGCACCGCCTCCAACGGAAGAGCAGGCATACCACTCGCCGGCACGGCTGGGTTTGCAAGCGAGGAGGGCTTCACCGATTCAGAAGCGGGGAAAGAAAAGCCAGAGGCCAGGGAGGGACGGGTCTGTTCCACAACCTGGACCTGTCCAACTAAAACGGGAACGCCGTCGATTGTAGTGGCTGGATTCGGGGTGGCGTGCGAAGAAGGCATTTTCTCGTCTTCCTGGTCTTGATCATGAGGGACGGGCGGGGCACTCCTGGGGCGGAGGAATCCCAGGCTGCCAAAATTCTTCAACGCGGTAGGCATGTGGATGGTTGGGGGTTTACTTCCAGCAGTCTCGACAATAGGAGCTGGCTCCTTCGGAGGGACTTGATACGGGTCACCATGAGCACCTTGAGGGTCAAATTCGTCATAGATTTCCTCTCCAATAAGTTCTGGGCACGTTGTCGTTAGATCAAAACGGCGAGGATGGAAAAAAAAAAAACCTTCCAATACGTCTTCAAGAGTGATAATTCCAAGAGGCATAACAGCAGGGTCGATATTGCGCAAAAACTAGAAGACATATCATTACCAGCGTTTGACCGAGCAACTTGAATAAAAAGTCTCACTTCGTCAGCGCCTTGCTTCCCAAGCACTGCATCCGCGGGCATGCTTTGTTCCAGCCCAGACATAGACGCCATACTCGCTGCCGCTCTGGGCAACTGGAAAGACGACCTAGCACTCCTTTTGGCCCCTTCAGCGTTGTCGTCCGCGTCATTGTCTTTCTCGTTGTCCACAGTTGTCTGCTGGAATTCTGGACCAGTTCTGACCTTCTTGTTACTACGGCCTCTGGAGATCTTGATCTTGGAAGCCGACGCTTTCCCCATGGTACTGAAATCTTGCTCGCTCACGCCATCACCATGTAGAGTCGTTTCCTCGGCCTCCTTGACGCCAGAGAGTTTACGGTTTCCCTCGATTTCTTTTTCCTCGTCGCTGGAGTCAGAGTCGCCCATAACGCGTTCGCGCAGGCGCTGTGTAAGGCCACGCTTCGCTGCCTTCTTGACGCTGATAGCCTGATAGAAGGTTATCGTCATCCAAAAACAGCGATGAACAAGAGATGAGGATTGCTTACCTTTTCCACGCTAAACCTACTGACAATGGCCATGTGACTCCTACCCTCCTGGAACTTGTCGAGGATGCCCAGAAGAGGTTCGTTGTTAGGAACGAAAGGAACCTTGTTAAGAGGAATCTTGCGGAGTGGGGTGGCGTCTGCACACAGATCGTCAGATGTGATGAACACAGGGGGAAAAAACATGCATGTATACCTTTAGGATCAAGAAGGACACATTGTTTGACTAAGAGAATTCCGAGAATCTTCTTCATCTTCTGCGTATGTGTTGTTACGGCGCCGCTAGTCGAGATGGGTACATCAACTTCCTCATAGACAGGCACGCGACTGTGACCAGTCTGGACAATCTTCTTCAACAAATCGAAGTCCAACTTGGATTCGATCGATAACATGAAAACATCTTCAATGGGAGTCATTGCCTGTGCCCTGGTTCAGTTGGATAGTCTGAGACGCAAAAGAACACATACCTGCTTGACAACCTTTTCCTGAAGATCCAAAGTCGCACCAATAATCGTGACGGTGTCGATTTTGAGATCCCCACCGAGAGGAGAGTTAGAAGAATGCAAAGCGATCAACTCTTTGAGTTCGGCACGCCGATAGATGATACCGTGGTGAGGTCCTAACACCCATTCCAGAAGCTTAGCCACTGGCCACGAAATGACACCCTAAAGATCGCACGTCAGAATCAACATCGCATTATCGACGAAAATGAGACTAACCAAAAAGAAAATGAGACATTTCGTAAATCCAGCCATCTTGGCACCCAAGAAGAGACCATGGCGGGTGAAGAGCGACTGGGGGATGATTTCGGCAAAGCTGAAATAGATGACAGGTTGTCAATACACTGACGTGATGACCATAGAGGATAGAAAGGAAATGCAGGGTTCAGTGCTTAAAGCCTAAGTTGAACTACGCAACGATCGGTACGCGTGACGTCACTGAAACACGAAGCGCGTCCTACTCAGTTGTGTTCCTCCCTCCTTTGTTATGAAAACAAAGGAATTAGTATTCGCCGGGAGGGAGAAGAGGCGGTATGATAAGGATCGCTTTACGAGAACGTGAAAGCAAAAATGAAGCAACCAAGAGCCCACGTGCTTCGACTGGCCGTGCTCTTACGCTCCATAATCTTGAAAAGAGAGAAGAATACTAACATAATGATAAGCACAGTGCTGACAACAACGCCCTGGATACCGCCGCCCAAGACGGGCTCCGAGATAACCGGGAGGGTTTCGTTGACTATCATGTTCGCCAAAAGGAGAGTGACGAGGAGTAGATGGCCATTCTCGCGAATGGGCTTGATCTTATTGGCATATTCCCGCTGTTTGCTGTGGAGCGGTCAGTAGGGGCTACCGAAGGGGCGTGAGAGAACTTACGGTGTGCCGCTAATACATAAAACACTGAGCTGGGTTTCGTCCAAGCTCATATAGCCAAGGGTCAATCCGGCAAATAATCCTGACAACAGGACAAGAATGGGAATGAGTACTGCGAAAACAGGGTTGAAGTGGTGGTCGCGCTTAGTGAGCACGCGAGCAGTGTTGGAGTCATCATCACGGAAGAAACGCGAAACATATTGAGAGCCAATGGAGAGAAGAGTGTAGAGAAGCTTGGTTGTGTGGGGACTGGCATTCCTGGCTGAAAGAGGAGCAGGTACCATTCGATGTGGACGTGGAAAAGAGAGACAATCAATGGCTCACAAACTGCTCACCTCAATATAAGACACCCCGAAGTTCATCACGCGATTCGGCTTGGCCACGCACGCACGTGTCATATTTATGGATGCGTAACTTAACTTGCTGTGTTTGATGACTCCGCGATCGATGTGGTGGTGTACTGCGCCGCGGATTCATTTACAACGAGTCACCTTATGATAATTAAAGTGCGTACTAGTAGTATCTACCGCACAGAAAACTTTTATCTCTCATTTTCATTCGAGTGCACCGTCCACACTCCATTATCGACTGCCGATTAGAAGGATAGGGGCATCGTGTTTTCCCAGGTTTTCCCGTAAGGTAAACTCCCCGGTAAACTGTTCCGTACCCCTGTGGCTGGAAGGTGTGATCTCTTTGAATTGAACGTCTGCAAGGTTCCAAGGTTCGAAGCTTCTGGGGCGGTTGAAGATCGGTTGAAGACAAGTCTGTACTTCTCAGAGGCTGGTGACTTGCCACAATAATTCAGGCGTGCGAAGTGACTGGCCGGAGGAAATATGATAAGGACAATCGTGTTGATCTGGTAAGATCATGAGACTGGGGCCACTGGGATGAGAATGGTTGATTATGATAGCAGCTATATATCGTGTCTCTGGTATCGGCCGGTGAAGTGGTAAGAGGATGCCTACTCAGTGCTCCAGTATGTAGTCGCTCGTAGCTATAGGTTGGGGAAGCCTGAAGAGGACTCAGCGGAGTAAAGCCGCAAAATTTGTTGCAGATTCATCACATGATCTGCTTCTAAGTTTTTGGTCGAGTTCACGATCCTCCTTACCCTTTCGCTTACGGTTCGAACAAACAGCGTCGGTCATCGAACTGTGTTAGGCAACATCAAATGGGAGCCCAGAAAACTTCCAAGTTGAAATCTAACGCGAAAAAATCTGTGGGGAAAGATGCGATATTGAAGGAACAAATCATGGCGATGGGGGGAACTCAAGAAGATATCGACTTACTCCAGGGTGCAGGCACTGGTGCCAGTAGCAGTACAGTCACTAATGATGTGAGTGTCAAATTTTCTCTCGCTGTATTTATTCATGACGAATCTGTCTGCCAATATAGCCTTCGCTCTCGAAAGATGTCACCTCGTTCCTCAAGGGCCTAAACCTTGGTGGGGGTGAGGACCCTGCGCCTGAAAATTCAAAGTCCGGGAAACGACAAAACGCAGCAAAGAAAGCAGCAAAGACAACCTCTAAAAAAGCCTCAGCGTCGACCGAGGCCCCAAAAACGCAGGTTCCTACACTAGCGCCTACAAAATTACAAAAAGCTGCCAAGAGGTCCAAGAAGGATGTCCCAGAAACCGTCGAGGCCCTTCCTGTCGAACCCAAACCCATAATAGAGATTCCAAAGGTTCAACTCCCCACAAAAGTGACTTTCAATCCAAAGTCTCCGTTCGTTTTCCAACCCACGGCATTATGGCACACCGCAATACCACGGATATCTCCTCCACAATCACCGCTGCCCCAAATAACGCCAGACCAACTTGCTTCTCTGACCCAAAAGGCGACAGATCTTCACCATGCCGACATTCGCACTTTCCAGACTTCCTCTTCATCCAATTCTTCCTCATCAGAAGCGAATTTCCTTTCCAAAATTATCCAGTCGGGTACCCTGTCCGATAGGCTCAGTGCACTCACGCTTCTCGTGCAGAGCAGTCCGATACACAATACAAAAGCTCTAGAGACGTTGAAGGGTATGGCGGAGCGTGGTAAGGGCAAAGGAGGCAGAGAAGAGAGCTTAAAGGCTTTGCGATGTATAGTGGATTGGTGGGTTGGCGGAGGCGCACCTGATCGTAAACTAAAGTGAGTTTATTAAATGAGGTTCTGCTGTAATATTAATTGGTCAATCCCTAGATATTTTCGTGATCAATTTCTCAATCATCCTGATGTGACGGATGAGCTTCTCCTCGGCTGGTACTTCGAGGACTGGCTGAAAAAGTACTTTTTCTCGATCCTCCAGATTCTCGAGGTGATTTTTACTCGTTTCTTTCAACTTATGTGTGCTAATATACTCCGTAGACTCTCTCGCTCGACCCGTTGCAATATGTGCGCACACAATCTCTAACGCTCATCTTCACCCTCCTCCGCGATAAACCTGAGCAAGAACAGAATCTTCTCCGTCTTCTCGTTAACAAACTTGTCTGTTTCATTTGTTCCCATGCTCGTTTACCACTGCTAAATTAGACAAAAAAAATAGGGAGACACCGAGAAATCCCTCTGTTCACGCGCCTCCTACCACCTACTCCAACTCCTCCAGTCCCATCCATCCATGAAAACCGTCGTCGTGCGCGAAATCGTCGCGCTAGTCCTCCGTCCACCAGCCCCTCCCTCTATCCCCTCTCTTCCTCCCAGCACAGGCAAACACATCCGCTTCACCGACTCCGAGTCTAAACCCAAGCCTAAGCCCAAGCCCGCGGCGACCGAGAAGAAAGGAGGCAACGCCCACGCGCGGTACTACGCGACGATTACATTCAACCAGATCATGCTGACGCCCGGGGACCGCGACGTCGCGTTGAAGTTGATTGACGTGTATTTTGAGATGTTTAAGGAGCTTTTGGGTGAAGATCCGGAGAAGGTGGAGGATGTGGAGGATGAGGCTGCGGTAGATGAGAATGAGATTATTAAGGATAAGAAGGGGAGGGTCAAGGTCCGTGATGGAAAGGGGAAGAAAGGGAAGGGAAAGGTAACTGAAGTGAAGGGAGCAGCTGGGTTTGCAGAGGTGGAGGATGCGCACTCAAGACTGATTTCTGCGATTCTTACTGGCGTCAATCGTGCTTTGCCATTCGCCAAAATCGATGCAGGCGATATCGGGTACGTTTCATCGCCGCAGTTAATGATTTACTCTAACCAACATTTAGACTGAACAAGCACATCGATACGCTCTTCCTAATCACTCACACATCCACCTTCAACATATCCCTTCAAGCGCTGGTTCTGATTCAACAAATCAGTGCCTCTCTCGCCCCATCAGCATCGGCTACTTCGTCTTCAACTTCGAAGTCCATCGTAGATCGGTATTATCGAACGCTGTATGACTCCCTACATGACATCCGGCTAGCGACGTCATCAAAACAGGCGATGTACCTCAACCTTCTCTTCAAATCCGTCAAGGCCGATGCAGGTAATGCGGATGGAGAGCGTGTCAAAGCCATTGTACGACGGTTTGTACAGGTTTTAGTTAGTGGAGGAAGTGGGGCGACGGAGTTTGTGGCTGGAGGATTGTACCTTCTTGGCGAGGTTCGCAATCAAGATCTCTCACCTTATGCATCTGCCTGACATTCTTGATTTATACAGCTCTTCAGTTCCGTTCCAGGGCTTCGCGCCATCCTTAATGAGCCCTCGAAATCGGATAGTGAGCCCTACGATCCACGCAAACGCGATCCGCAGTACGCACACGCCTCGTCCTCTCCATTATGGGAGCTTGTAAGTTTCCTATGCATGTGCACAAACTCGATCTCATGCCTTTCCAGACACCTCTCTTAAACCATTACCATCCTGCCGTCTCCCTCCATGCTCGACAACTGCTCACCTGCCAACCGCTGACCGCCAGCGCAGACCTCTCGCAGAACACCCTCTCACACTTCTTGGACCGTTTCGTGTATAAAAACCCCAAAAAGGTCAAACAGGACGTAGGGAAAGCAAAGGGCGCCAGCGCGATGCAGCCTGCTGCGAGTGCGTTCGATGGGACAGGAGTGAAGCTGTTGAGAGGCGAGGTTGAGGATGCGGCGTTGATGAACGAGGCGGAGTTCTTGAGGACGAAGGTTGAGGACGTGCCGGTTGATCAGGTTTGCTTGAGATATAGCGCTGAGAAAGAATGATACTGATTATAATATGTGCAGTTGTTCTATCACAAGTACTTCTCAAAGAAGAGTGAGAAGGAGAAGGCAAAGACAGGGAAGAAAAAGGGTCAGGAAAGTGATGAGGACGAGAATGAAGAAGTTGAAGAAGTTGAAGAGGATGAGGATGAAGCGGGAGGCTTTGATGAGGAGGGTGCGAAGGTTGTCGATAAGGAGGATAGTGACGAAGAAGAGGATGAGGAGGAAGCTGAGATTTGGAAGGTAATGACGAGCAATTTTCATTCCGAGGTATATTAACTTCTGACATTACTCCCAGGCTATGCAAAAATCCATGCCAAAAGTTGCAGGTGACGACGAGGACCTTATGGAGGATACCGAGGACGATGACCTTCCTTCGGACTTAGATATGGATGATGACAGCGAAGACGAGGCTGCAGAGGATGACGAGGAGGAATATGACAATATCAATGACGACGACGCTCTTTCTTTGGTCGAAGGTTCTGACAACGAAGACTTGATATCCCTTGATGGTGATGTTCCTGATGGCCTCATCGATTGGGACGGTGGCTCAGACAATGCCGCCGCCGCCACCACCACCGGAGCAGACGAGGAGTGGGGTGGCATTGGGGAAGAAGGGGGTGGCAAAAAGAGAAAACGTGAAGAGACATCACGTGAAAAGAGGAAGAAACTGAAGTCTCTACCGACATTTGCGAGCTACGAGGACTACGCGAAGATGATTGAGGATGGACCAGAGGATGATATCTAATTCCGCGGTCTTGGTTTCGGAATTTGCATTGATCGTTAGGAATGTCATGGAGGTTTCCTCCGTTTATTTTTGAATTGTTGACCTCTAAAATGATGATTTCCTCCTGCGTACAGGAGTACCTCCGGGTACTGTGGTCGCCGGTGGCGGGAGTCAACTTTTAGTACATGGGTCACTTACTGCTCTGAATTGTTCCTTGTGTAGCATACCATGTGCATTGAAATCAACTACCACTAGAGCCCCCCTGCTCCACTAAAAGACTCGGAAAATCTAAATTGAATGCGGGACTCGGAAGGAACTAGAGCTGAGGCTATATTGGAAAATCATCGCCACAATGTCGCCAAAGACAGCCAATCAAAACCAATCAATGCAACGCGTCGCGTCGATTGACGGGTTTCCTTATCACAACTACGCGACGGGCCTAAGTATCGTTATCTCACAGATAGCTTGCTTAAAAGGCGGCGCTAGAACGCGGGGTAGATGCACTCTATTCCAACGTGTTTAAAGAGCTTCTTCTGACATCAAGGTCTGTTCTTATCTAATACCGACCCTACCGTCACTTGTCGTTGTCGGTTCGGATCTCAGCACGCTCTTATACAGCAACCCCGCATTCGCCTCTCAAACTGGAGTCATCGCAATGCTACTGCGACGTTCCCTAAGCCTGTACCGCGCCGCTGACACAAACTCTGTATCATTACACGCACGTTCATTGTCAAAGCGCATACCTGTGACGGTCGGTATTCGGTGAGCCCTCAAAGTGCCGTAAGACTTCATTAGAGCTCAATATTACTATACAGTCAAGAGGATCCGGGGCGTATATGGGAAAGACGAGCACCATTGAGCCCTAAGGCTGTGAAAGAGCTTGTTGAGGGTGGTATCAATGTTGAGTTCGAACACTGTGACCGGCGCATCTTCCGAGATGATGAGTACATAGCGGTATGTCTTTTCTTAAGATATATAATTTGAACCTCGAGAGCCAGAATATGTATGGCCTCATGACCGTGTCAGGACTTCCATTCACCGTCTATCGCGTGTCCCCAATCTGGAATGCTGTACCAACACTCTTCTTGGACCTTTAGTCTGTTCATTCAGGTTTTGCTTATCCAAATGCTTACTCTGGAGATTTCAGGCCGGTGCCAAACTCGTGCCCAACCTGGAGAATGCGCATATCGTCATAGGAATCAAGGAAACGCCTCTCGAACAGGTACTTCAGACTCCCCGCCAACCACCCTTTGGATCCCACTTCTTTCAATATGGCTACGGAATGATGGCGCGTACCCACTTGATGTTCTCGCACACCGCGAAAGGTCAATCATACAATACACCGTTACTTGCCAAATATGTCTCCGAGAGAGATGGGCCAGAGTCCCGGCTGTATCCAAGGCTCATAGATTACGAACTCCTGACCGACGAGGTCAGCGGAAAGCGTACCGTAGGCTTTGGCTGGTTTGCTGGAGGTGTGTATTTATCATCATTGGCTTGACATCATGCCTGATCTGTATCGCAGTTGCAGGAGTGCTTGAGTCTCTCTCTTCTATGGCGCACTCCCATTTAGAAAATGGGATTGCCACACCGTTTCTCGTACGTTGTCGCCAATTTATGATAACATCTGAATGACTGGTTGACTTTGACTTTGACAGTCTACACCTCGACCGCATACACATCCCTCGCTGCAGAGCATCCGCAATGCTTTGAAGACCATTGCTGAACGGATAAAGCAAGGAGGAATTCCTTCTGCCTTAGGACCTTTTGTGATCGGTTTAACAGGGTTTGCACATCCCTTTTCAGTGTGATTCTTGCTAATTGTCTTCTTGACAGAAATGGAAACGTCTCTCAGGGATGCCTAGATATACTGTCCGAATTGCCTATTGAGAAGGTAGAGGTTGCAAATCTCCATTCTTTGGTTACCAACCCGGGTATGTGCCAAGTTTGATTCCTAGAGGATTACTCAATTACCTCCCTCTACAGAAACACCGCTGAACAAGGTACAGTTTCGATTTCGACGAAAACAACTTTCTTCTCATAGCTGACATAGATATACCTTGTTCATGCCATGCCCAAGGATTACTTCGTTCGTAATGATGGCAAACCTTATGAGCGTTCTGACTATTACGCGAGGCCTCAGTCGTACCGCTCCACGTTCTGCGAAACGGTCTGTCTACTCCATATTTTAAAGACAGCATGTGCTCACGACGTGTATTTTTAGGTTGCGCCCTTCCTAACATTGTTCTTAAACGGCACAGGCTGGTCCAACAACTTCCCTCGCTTGATGACCAACGAACAACTTTCGATCGCGTTAGACCGTGCCCGTATTTACGGTGGGGCACGATTCACCAACATAGGCGATATCAGCTGTGACATCGAGGTAGGTTGACTTCATTTTACTGAGTCCCAGTCTTCATAATCATCCATCCTCATAGGGTGGCCTTCAATTCCTCACACGTGCAACTACCCTCTCGACGCCTTTCTACAAGATCTCCCCACCTCCCATTTCTGGTGTGACGCTCCCCTCCGTTCAAATGATGTCGGTAGATATTCTCCCGGCGTCCCTTCCTCTGGACGCGTCATTCCACTTCTCCAGGGAGCTTTTCCCATACGTCGAAAGTCTCATTCGGGAATACCAGACGAGCCAAGAAGATAAATACACTAGCGCGTTGCAGCGTGCCACTATCGCAAGGGAGGGACGTCTAACTCAAGATCACCAATGGCTTCTACCCGCAGTAAAGACGTTCTTCGAAAGCGGCAGTGCTATCGCATCCCTGCCTGCAACCTTCGAGAAAACCCCCGCTCAGCCTGTGGGGTTGCCAAGGAGGTTGCCCAAGAAGAGGATACTGATGCTCGGGAGCGGGATGGTTGCAGGTCCTGCTGTGGAAGAGATTGCGAAGAGAGGGGACATCCAGCTTCTTGTAGCGGGGAATGCACTGGCGGAGCTTGAGAAACTGGCTAATGAATACCTCAATATCCAATACCGTTTAATTGATATGGAGGACAAGAAGACTATTTCGTCTCTGATTGAAGATTCGGATGCTGTCATCAGGTGCGCTTTCTTCTGCGTATATTCTCCTTTGACATTAACCCCACTACAGTCTCCTTCCTGCGTCCTTCCACGTTGCTGTCGCGCGCCTCTGTATCCGGTACAGGAAGCACCTGATTACTGCTTCGTATATTTCTGAGAGCATGCGTTCACTACATACTCTGTAAGCCACAAAAACTTGATTCTTATATTATGTGCTTGACGCTTAAACGACAGGGCTGAGAAGTCTGACGTCCTTCTTCTAAACGAGATTGGATTGGATCCTGGAATTGACCACTGCTCTGCCATGGAGATGATCGCGGACCTCAAGACCCGCCGACAATCTATTGTATCGTTTATCTCCTTCTGTGGAGGCCTCCCGGCACCCGATGTTGAACCCACTCCCTTGCACTACAAGTTTAGTTGGAATCCTCGAGGTGTTCTTTCTGCTGGCCTCAACGGTGCTAAATACAAGCTCGGTCAGAAGGTTAGTAGCTACTCTGTTGGACCCTTGTCCACTCAATACTAAGACCGTTGCCTAGTTATTGGAGATTCCGGAAGGCGACCTGTTCCAGAAGGTTTTCCCCAACATTCCGATAACCGACGAGTTTGCCCTAGAGGGACTTGCCAACCGTGACAGCCTTTCGTACATCAATCAGTACAAAATAGCCAAACCTCGGACATTTGTGCGCGGTACTTTGAGGTCAGTTGAAATGACCGTATTCCAATTGTCAAACCTGCTCAAAGTGCCTTATGTTCTTAGATATCCGGGTTTCTCAAGTCTTATGGAATCGTTCAGGTGCCTCGGTTTTCTCAACTTGAAGGAAAAGATATACCTGAAAGACTGGTTCTCTTTCGCCCGACTTTGCATCGCCCAACAGATAGACACCAAGGGCGAAGACAACGCCACTTCATCTGCAATTTCGACCCTGGTTCCGGCTGAAAAAATCCCGGAACTACATGATGCACTCGAGTGGTTTGGACTCGTATCTACGCCGTACCCCAATCCACTCCCACTATTACCCGCTGAACCCATGTACCCCCTTGACATCTTCGCCTATCTTCTCGCCCACAAGCTCGCGTATAAGCCGCATGAGCGTGACATGGTCGTTCTTTCGCATGAGGTTATTACGCGAGATGATAAAACGAATAGGAGTTGGGTACACACTTCGTCTCTCATCGAGTACGGTACTCCAAAGGCGTCGGCAATGGCAAGGACTGTGGGTATACCTGTTGCCATTGCAGCCCTGGGGGTTATAGATGGCGAAATTCGTTTGAGAGGTGTGCGCGGCCCACTAGATCCCAGTATCTATCGGCCTGTGTTGAAAGGTCTGAAGAAGTTAGGTCTGCGGTTCAAGGAGACAAGTCGACCTATGGATGTAATGCCAGGAAAAAGTGTAGAATTTGCACTTTTCGATGGATCGCCCTCTCTGCGCCCTTCGGAATCAGACTATCTGAGTTCTATTGAACAGGACACTTGGCCTACGGATTTTGAAACTCTAGCAAAAGTCCTAGGTTGATCTGAACAACGTGGCAGTGGGTTCTGTGGGAATACCGCAATCGTATGTAGAATGCTGTACCATAAGATATCGGTAATTTTAATTTATAATGGAAGGACTGTCATGGTGTTAAATGTATCAGCCTCAAATCGTGCGATGAACTAATTGTATAGCAACATCCAAGCAAGTGGCGCCACATTAGTTGCCTACTGTCTACCTCTGTCGTCCTACAGTAAACAGGTTGTTCCTCGATGGGACCGTGTCAGTGTAACACACTCCTCCATCTGTGGGTATCCGGGTGACTAAGTAAACAGTAAGATCCATCGTCTTACCGTGGCGGTGAATGATACTTTTCTACAATAACATCTCAATAGTAATCATACTATAGACATCAAGGGAATGCGAAGTGCTAATAGCTTGTCTTTAAAATTCAAACTGGAAGTTTTAAAATAATAAACACTTCCTCATTCTCCTCCTAATCGACCGGAGCGTCAATTAGCCGACAACGAGTCATCCCATGACTCTTAGCAAATCCCTTTGCGCTCCGGACAAATCGCTCCTTGTTCATCTCCTCAAGCCTGGTTCACCCTTTTCCCATCATGTTGGAAGAGCACCATTACCACCACATGCTCCCAAGTTTTCTCATCCTCCATGCGGACGGTCGATGGGCGTTGTTAATTGCTCTTTGGGAAGCATAGGCTACGCACGATCGCAAGTAAATTTGAGAAGGGTGTTGGATGCGTCACTGCTACACAAAGCATATGATTGTTTTTGCTTTTCATTTCTACGTCACCGTGTGGCGTGTGTACGCCACTACAGGTACTGATTTTAACAGCGGAAAGTGCTTGAGGCATAGGCTAACGATATGGCCTATGGTGAAATTTAAAGCTTCGCCGAAGCTCCGTGTTTTTATGCAACGAGTCACTCATTGCATAAAAACAACGATCAAGAGATGGAGCTTGCACGTGAGGATAGCGCGGTTAGAAGGCAAATGATAACGACAGATGCGGTAGTGAACTGGCACACAGGATGGACCATCTAGTGTGTATCATTTATTCAACATATAATCCCTCTTGAGTCCGTATGTATTCGTGTCGATTACGAAGTCTAAGACAAGAAAAGAAGACTATCACAATTCCTAATCACTTATTTACCCTTGGGTTTTACGCCCGCTTTAGCCACTGCCTTGGGTTTCACGCCTGCTTTAGCTACTGCAGCCTTAGCCACTGCAGCCTTCTTAGCCGGTTCAGGCTTCCAATCACCCAGCTTCGACCCACTCGCGCTCTGGCCGTTAAACTTCTCGCCCGAAAGAGGGTAATCGAGTTCCGTACCAGCCTTAATCGGCACAGGGCGTGCTTCCGGTCCCTAATATATGTGGAAGATGGAGGGGTCAGTTATGGAATAAACGTACATAGTAGGTCCGGTGGAAATGAGACGCACATATTTGGTCAAGCCGGTGGCACTGGAGGAGTCGATTTAGTATTGTGGTAATCGCTGTCGTTTGCGGAACGGGAGGACATACCTGATGATGATTCCAGGGACGCCTCTCTCCCATGCATTCAGCTGGTCCGCCTGGGAAGGCGAAGATGGGTTCCCACTAATATTATAATTATATCAGCACCTCAGAGCAAAACTACGTAACCTCAATCCACAACTCACCCATACGCTGCTCCCATCTATGTATACACCACACCACAGCAGTCAGCCAACGTGTTCGACGGAACGGATTCGGACTCACCGGATGTGTATGGAAGTTCGCGATGAGTGCGTATCCTTTCGGTACAGCGGCGCCGGGGCTCTTGGATGGGCTGCTCAGATCGATCCCAGCAGCGCCCTCGCTGGGATTCTCGAGTTTCTTCTTGTTGGATTTGCTGGCTGGGGCGCGGTGGACGACTAAATGACGGGGATCTGCGGAGCGTTAGTATTACCGACAATGTTATGAAATGATATGGGACGTACTACTATGGTCGCCATAAATCCAGCTGGTGAATGCAAGATCTGGTTAATAAGGATTTGGTGTGTGTGTAGAGGATGGGCATACCCTAACAAGAGAACAAAAGACCCCGTAAGCGCGATGAAAAATAATTTCGAAAATAAAGACATACAGCTTCCTGAGCGATCCCTCCTTCCTGGAATGAGTCCTCCCACGCTTGCTACAATTCGCAGTATAAGTTCAGTCTCGAGGGTTCCCATACATTTCCACCTCCACATACCTGAAACGTTTTCAACAGTCGGATTATTCTTTATCTCCTCAGCCGTTATCTCCCCATCCGGATTAATAGCTTGCAATTTACTCGACGTGTACTTGCCCCGAGCCTCGAGGACGTCCCAGTCAAACCCACGGCGGCGGTGGTAGGGCAAAAGCGTATCAAGAGCAAACGATACAACATCTCCGTTCTGCTTTTTAGGCTCTCGAGTTTCAATATCTATGTCGACCGAGGGATCCAAGCTGCGGTGGTGAAGAAACGTGTCTAAGGCAAAAGTCGCAGCATCGCCGACCCGACGGGAGTCGCGAAGCGCGAGCGCTAAGCCATCCGAGTCGAGGGGGATGGGTCCAGCGCGTGAGGGTGGTAGCAAGGTCAATAGATAAGTTGTGATGATGGAATAATGAATGGACTTTCAAGCAAATACGAATGGGCAGCGGCGGAGTGAGGAGAGTGCTAGCCTAACCGGCAGGCGATAGCTGTTGTGACTCGAAGATGGGTTCTGACCAGCAGAGCGATGAGGGGAAGCTTAGGGGTTGACATCGTGGCATTTATACCTCAGCCTGAGGCATGAGAACTTGAGCACGGCTAAACTAAGTAAATCGTGGCGAAACTGTTGTTACGCTGAAACTTGAATGGAAGGAAGGAAAGGGTTTGATGGCTGCTTGGCCTGGAAGCCGGGGCTCGGGTTTGGGCTCAGGCTTTTGGGATTGGAAGTATCCTGGAAACATCACTGCCATCAGACAGTCATGATGCGATGAATCATGAGGTTTGTCTTTCTCTGGGCATCAAAATCCACTGGCTATACCTTGGCCCGTCCGCGTCAGTACTCAGTACTCAATACTTCAGTATTATGTAGTATATATAATACAAACTCACGTAACTAGTCTCTGAAATATTAAATGGAGTACAACAATATTCAAACTTCGAAGCACGTCATCAAATTTTCTGATAATGTCAGAATTCAGAATCGCGCCGCACCCGCTGCACCTGATGGTTCCCTGGAAGCCATTCCTGCAAGTTCCTATTCAGGCTAACACGTGGCTTGTAACATGTCGATTTCCGTCGTCGTGACAGAGCCCAGTTGGCCAAGGCAACGTTGGATTATGCATGACAAGTAGGCTCCATCCTAAACTAATCAATCTAACGAGAATCACCATCTTTTGGAATCTTGTTATAACGTATGGAATAAAGAGGGATTGCTGCAAGGTGTTGTCCAGAAAATAGGCATCGAAGAAGACGCAGTGGGCTGTAATGTTTTGCGAGCTGTGAAAGCAACTCGACTAGAGGAGGTTAGGGATAGCCTGGGGTCGAAGATGTAAGGGGATGAGGGCTCACTGTACTGAAAAAAAATAGTTGTCAGCGGCACAGGTTGGCTCTGCATAACATAAATGTCAATAAACCGAGTGAAAGAAGAAAGAATTTACATTCACTTTTATGAACAGCACTGGCCCTCCTGAACCGGAAACCTCCTGCAACAAGAAATAGATACCACCTTTCAAGGCGTCGACGAACGAACGTAATATAAAATATGCGAGGGCTAACCTGGCAGACGCCAAGGATCCTTCCCGCGCAGCATCAAAGCGAAAAGCGGAAAGTGATTCATGAACGCAAGTAACGTTTCTAAACTCGCCTGTACAACGAGAACACAAAGTCGCAACTAATTCAACACATCAGCGGAGACTTCGTTGCAGGGGTTAAGAGACAAACCAAAGCGAAGAGGGTGTAGTAAACCAGCACAGTTGGGAATAAGAATGCTAGTAGCGTGAAGAGGATCGTGCCAAACAGAAGTTGGTCGATATCATACTCCCAAGAGTCCGTTCGATTGCGTAAGACATTGTATCGCTTTCCTATACGCATGTCATCAGCCAAAGCTGGGCCTGAGCATGGCATGTACAACGCTTACCCCTGAAAAGATTCCATAACGATCCCGCCGTATTCAGCATTCGCTGGTACACTGTCCCCGATATGACGTAGCATAGGTAAACGTGGGCAGTGAGAAGTGCGAGCATGTCGAGGAGGAGCGAGATTGTAATTGTAATACCGCCACTGCTTAAGATGCCGATGAGATACACTGCTCTTGGCAAGTAGGGAACTCCTTTCCGGAGAAAGCCTACAGGCCTATGAAAATAGGAAATGATAAAGTGACCAATACACATACCACCCCACAATGTGACCAGACCAATGAAAGTATGGGAATAGAAGCGGCTGAGTTCTGTATTAAGTTTGAGGCCAGCAGGCCATGAATCGAGCCATTGCAGTGCCCATTGGACCCATACGATTAGCGAACCCTGCGTTATGTCTTCAGACAGATGTACTAGAGGCAATGGAGCATGTTGACCTCGACCGATTGAACCAATAGCTGAGATAAGACTGCATGATTTTCACAGATGAAAGAACCGAGTGCGACGCCCATGGTGATATCGTTCAGGATCAACCACACAGTGTTGAAAAAGCTTTTCCGCTCCGTTTAAGGCTCGATTGTAAATTCAAAAAAAAGAGACGGACTTTGTATATCGTGCCGAATATATGTTAATAGGCATCGATATGCGCCGGCGTAATGACCCGACTTCAGCTGCAAAGAAGTCCATTTGTTCAGCTCGACTGTCAAGCTGCTGCACTGAAAACCGATATCAGCGGCAACAATGACGATCAAATAGGCCGCGACTGTACTTGTGGCTGAAATATCCTTCAGAAGTGGGAACGAAAGCGAAGGCACAATCGGTAAATTGCAGACTGTTGTCAGAACGACAGACAGAGAAGCGAAGAGGTGAAGAAGAAGCGACCCAAGAGAAATGAGTCCTTTCAGAATATTCGATTCTTCTGTCACAATGGGCTCGCCATTCTGGAGACCTTCCTCTAATGTTTTAGCAGAATTAAACTTGTGCGTTTTAGCAGAGGATTCCACATGGAGATCAGCACGCACGCACCTGATTCACAATGACATCGTTTATGCTGTCCTCAAACTGGTCGGTCTTTGGAGCTGTGAAATCATGCTGCACCGAGGGTAGATATGCCGACTTCTCAATCCCCTGGTTGATGGCATTCAATTCTAGAATGTCCAAAGCATAGAAACGTAGGGTATTAGACCGATGTCGATAGTAGTAAATCAGGGTATAATCACTATAAAAATCGTCATACGTTGTATGGCTAGAGACAACTAACAGGTTTGAACTTACATAGGCTTTTTTAACTGGAGAGAAGGTAAAGGCGGATGTGAACCCGCAGTGTCCTCAAAAGAGCACACTCCAAGTACTTCGGGCTCATTGCCGCATGATTCTGCGAGATACCTCCACTGGATTGAATGAGAGAGGGTCTTCAACGCAACTTCAGCGTCTTGTTCCTGTGGGTATAGGAAAATGTAGCGTAGTTTCCATAGTTGTATATTTGACATACAGTCCGGACCCTTAAAACACCTGCTACACAGATCGCAGGACTACTCCAGCCGTAACAGAAGCCAGAGAGCTTCACATCGCAAGGCCAAAAGATGGTGGGCATAAAACAAAAGACGACCACGTGATTATTCTACCTGCAAGTTCAAGGCACGCCAACATTGCCTCCTGAATCCATTGCCAACCACTGCTTCGTCAAACTCTCTGTCCTTTAGGCCAATATACCATCCTTGATACCATGGAATCCTCATACCAAGCAAGCCAATCTGGAAACCTTTCGCGCAGGCCGGACATCAAGCGGAAACTCGTGGTGGTTGGTGATGGTGCGAGTGCCACTGTAACATTGAACCCACAAAAATCATGTTGAACTCATTATCGTGTTAAGGTGGTTGCGGAAAGACGTGTCTTCTCATTGTCTATGCAGAGAACAGGTTCCCAGAGGTAAGTCGCAGTCATTCATGTTCGGGCTTCCAATAATTAGATGATTCGCGTGATTACAGGCGTATATTCCAACAGTGTTTGAAAACTACGTTACTCAGGTCGGATTTGAGGGGAAGGAGATAGAATTGGCACTCTGGGATACCGCAGGACAGGAGGAATACGATCGTCTTCGGCCACTGAGTTATCCGGAGAGTGATGTTATACTCATCGTGTTCTCAATCGACTTCCCGACAAGTTTGGCAAATGTACAAGATAAGGTGCGTCACGTCCCAGATATTCGCATTGTATACTCTACTTATAGACATCAGTGGTATCCCGAAGTTGCCCACTTCTGCGAGGGAACACCTCTCATTCTCGTTGGAACAAAGACTGATTTACGGTCGGACGATCAAACAAAGCGAATGCTCGGCGCGCAAGGGCAGGCGCCAATAACGCCAGAGCAAGGCGGTAACGTAGCGAGAGAAATTGGGGCAAAATATGTCGAATGTTCTGCAAAGACAGGACGAGGAGTACAGGACGTCTTCAACCTCGCGCTTCGGGAAAGTCTGAAAGGAAAGTGGGGAAAAAAGATTAAGCAACGGAGTAAATGCGTCGTCATTTGATCACTTCTTCCTCTGTATTGGTGTGTACTTGCGATAGACAGGGACTTCTACTGATATCTTCCTCACTATTACTTTCCTGCATTCATGATCTTTTTACTCGCACCGCAGTCCGATGAAGAAGTTCTTCGAATGTGGCACTAAACCAACAAGGCGGACCTCGTTTAAAACGAAGATAATCTCGAAGCTCCTTCCAAACAACCCATTCCAGCTGTCATCTCAGACCCGTACCGCAGAATGCGCCTCAGTCGTTATAGCCGCCACATCCAATGTCGTTGCGTCTGGTGTTGACCATACTCGTCTTCTTTTGTTGCAACGTTTCAATCAATGCATCGCTGCCATTTGGACACCCGAACTCTACCCGAACTTTGACCAGTCATCGTCAAATTTTAGATTGGGTGCGTCCTAATGTCCGTGCGATCTACAAGATCAGTGTCCTTTACAGGGGATCAGACGATCACTTCCTATTTTCAATCTTCAAGGCGTTCTCGAATGCTGTGACTCAAAAACTCTTCTAATGATAGACTCGTTACGAAGAATAAGCTGAATGAAGGAGAGAATTCGAACGGTCACCTATCGCCCTTTGCCTCTCATAACTTCCCCCCCCCCACGATCAGCTCGTCACGTCAAAGTTATTGGCATCATAATACTCGAACGCATAGAATCTAGAGTTTCATGCGCTAGTGACCAACTTCGCAACGAATCAACCACTACATAAGTAAATACGTAGTAGGAAAAGACAGCATAGCAAAAATCTGATAATCCTTGCCTGATCTCAGTCTCATCTTTTAATAACACTTTGTAATAAGAGGCTTTGATGTAGGCCCATTGTCGATGACCATCAACCAGCTATCAACACTAGTCAGTTGATATCAGTTGATATGATGGTCCGTTGTTATCCACACCCGCAATGACGCTGCGCCAACAAACGCAATGTTCAATTCTTCGAGTTACAGTGCTTTGTAACTTCCCTTGCACGAGAATGCGTGTAATATGTCATGATCATATATATAGCAGCAGCATATCTAGTACTTCGATATTGTAAGTACTTGTTATAGAAGAGTCTGGCCATACAGAAATGGTGAGTTGATGAGGGGAAGGCGAATGAAGGAAAAAGGAGAGGAGAGGAGGTAATAGAGAGAGGGAGAGAAAACAGAGAAACAATAGTGAGAGCGAGATAGAAAGTAAGATGGAGCGAGAGTAGACGAATAATGAGTATGGATAGAATACAGATGCGATCTTTCGAGTATATACAATGCAGGGCGAGTGTTTTGGATATAATTTATTAATGTCCGACGGGGCCACCGGAATGAATAGGAACAGCGTCGTCAGAGAGGTTCATCGAAGGGATTAATAGAAATATAGTAACGAATTTTATCGACAAACGAGCCGCTCTTCAAACGGGGACCCCAAGACGGAGACCAGGGGGTGGTGTAGGCTTGCGGGCGCGCGTAGGCACCGGCGCTGGCGCAATGACAATTGGGGATGGAGAATCACGTCCACTAGCCCGGCGTGAACGTACAGGTGTCGTACCCGAGCGAGGCCGTGGGCCTGCTGGGGGTGAGCGTACAAAGAGATTGCCCGAGCGAATGGGTGTTACGTTGGGAGAAGAACTGAAAGGGTCAGGTGAGCCTGATGGAGCGGGGAGCGTCGCTGCTCCGCGGGGAGATCTTCGAGGAGTCGTCGTACAGCCATTGGGGGTTCCATTGGGAGTTCCGGTGGCAGCTTGTCCGGGGGACTTACTCCGCCGGGGAGTACGCTCGGGAGAACTTACCCGAGGTGGTGTGGGCGCTCGAGATGGAGTTGGAGATGGAGTATTGCGAGTAGGATCGGGAATAATGGGAAGTCGACGGATGGGGGTTGATTCGGGCATGGGCGGGGTTATTTCCTGGGGCGGGGGTGAGGGCGATGCCATTACTGTCGCGTTCGCTGAAGGGGAGGAGGGAGCACGCAGCGATGAGAGAGCGGGTGGTTTCGAATGGTAAGGAGTGGGTGGGTAATGAGTGAGCAGAGGAATACGTCCATTGACCCGGGGTGTGTTTGGATGGACACCATACCATTCAAGAATACTCCATGTGGTCGAGGCAGATGCGACAGCAAGAGGCGACAAAATGGGGGAGAGGGTGTTATCAGCTGCTCCTAGATCCAGTGCAGGAGGAGCTGGGATCCGGGCATTGTCAGACGAATTTTTTGACTCGTTGACGGGAGACAGAGGAGATTGGAGAGATTGAAACATTTTTCCTTTGGAATCCCATATCTTCGACAATCGAAGGTCTAAATTGAGACTCAAATCCAAAGAGGTGTGCTCGAAGGCCGGTATGAAAGGTATTTTATCTTCTTGTGCGATGCTGTCCCAATTGGTCGGCTTTTGTAACACCGGGGTAGCTGTGATAGAGAATGGCTGGAGCATGAGGTCTACATCCCGGTCAACGGGAGAGAGGCAGAGCTCTTCGCCGTTGACTCGGCACTTCTCGACCTCCCCTGCTAGCCATGACATCGCATCTGCGTCTCTGAGATCCTCGTCGTCATCGTCCGCTCCATGCCATGACTCGGGGTCATTGAAAATTCTTTCTGCGAGAGCGCTACCAGGCACCGCACCCAGAATTGAGCCAAAAGGATTGGCCGAGATTAGAGGGGACTCCAGCGAATCCAAGTCAGGTACGTGCTTTCTGAACATTGTGAAGATACGACAGTGACAAGGGCGGAGGGAATAGGCAACGTCTACAGTGCCAGACTGCGGCAGAATTCAAAGAATTCTGAGACGGTTGAGGTCGAGGTTAAAGGTTGAATTGCCCAGCAACAGGAGCTCCTCAAACGAACATGTAACAAACGAACACACAGGCCTCGCTCATCCATCCACTGACGCTTCCTTACGTACTTCTGTTTGATCACTGCAACCTCCTCAGGCGTCCCTTGGTAGTTCTCGCCCCGTTCCCCGGGGAAGCCCTCGACAGCGTAGTCATGAATCGCAAATGCCGTGTTCGGCCAACGGCCACCATCCTTAACGTCATCGGGGAATCCGCTGAAGTCCGTCGCGAAAGTGTTTCCGTCCAGGAAGATGATGTGCCTCTCATCTTTGACCTCCTCGCGAATGGCCACCGATAGTCTGTCGTACAACCTCACAAGTCCCTGGGCTCTCGGGGTGGGATCTGCGGGCTCGTTCAAGAGGTTATATCCAGCAACCCAGGCGTTGTCCCTGTAGCGCGCGGCGATTTCCGTCCACAGCCACACGACGCGATCTTGGAAGTCTTTGTGTTTCCAGAACATGGGACGGTGCATGCCCGCGTCGGCGTGCCATCCACCGCTTTGCCCTCCTGGTGCAGAATGTAGATCGATGATGGTGTACACCGAGTGTTTCGCACAAGCTGCGATGGCTCGGTCGAGGTGATTAAATGCGTTGGTCTTGAGGACGCGAGGATTTTGGTCATCTACATAGCCGAATCGCGTCAGATGATAGTAGATACTGAAAGCAAGTTATATGATGTACCTTCAAAGTGGTGATAATTAACTGCGATGCGAATGCAATTCAATCCCAACGACTTGAAAAACTTTGCATCATCTTCTGCGAAGAAATATTCCAAAAACTGTACACTTGCAATCAGCGATCAGAGGGCTTCCTGCACCGCTAAGTGAACTAACCTTGTCGAAGAAGAATTCGGCCTTCGCATCCCCAATGGCTTCGGCAAGCGCTTCACGAATCTGAAATTCACATCCGGGAAATCCTGATACGCAACGTCATCAGTATACGCTGTGCAGCCGCATGCCCAAGGAGATCCTGTATCACCTGAAATGAAATTCTCCATCCTGAAACGATGTCATCGTTAGCTGCGACGATGAGATGCCAGTAGGCAAGGAGGACGTCAGGATCATCTATGTACGCACATCATCCATCCGCCGAGGCCAGCGCCTCGCAGGACCACCACGTTTCCGTCCTCATCCACTATTTTGGTGCCTTGGACGCGTAAAAAAGACATATCTTGCTTCGAAGCGTCAGCGTTCTCAGAGAGAGAAACCAAAGAAACGTCTAAACCTTTTGTATCCCATATTTTGACAGTTACACTCAGGAGTCTATTCGTCGGGATGACGGTCCGGCATCAGGAGATCCGATAACATTATTTCTCCGATCCCGAAGTCCTTAAGTCCTGACGTCGACCCATCGCCTACTCCAACTCGTTCTTCAAGCTTCATGTTTTGCAACAATTAGCCCCTTTTACTGAGTCAAGCTTTGCAGAACGGCTCAAGTATTCACGACCAAAGAGGATGTTCCCTATACCTACCATAATCTCAAGAATATGCAGTACACTATCATCGCATATGAGTCAAATTTCTTGGCGCTGATCCTGGTCCCTGACAAGAATAACATGGAGACCGAAGCCCAGCCAAAACCACTTTTCCAAGTTTCAACAGTAAATCTGTGGGAGAAAAGTGGATGATCTGTTTAACATATTGTGTGTGCTTGGAGAAGTGTATTATATTGGTAAGGTCTCGTTCCGAGTCGGCACAACCAGTTTACTGTGGCGTTCCCTCTGAGCTCAAGCGCTCATACCTCTAGTACGAATCATTCTTGCAACAATTCCAGCACGCCTC